>CABHPP010140694.1:33529-52503 GCA_902168425.1 Peromyscus attwateri | reverse complement strand
CAGTTCATAACATACAATAGTCTTGAATCTGAGTCTATTCAGGCACTTGTGCACATATAATGTAAAATAAATAAATAAAAGTGAAACTGGTCAGATGTTTTCAGGATGCCTGAAGCTCAACTGTAGGAGACCAAGGATAAATGCCTAGCATTACTGCCCAGCTTTAGGTAGCTGCTTGGTGAGCAAGGCTGTCATACCTCATAGGAGTGCTTGCTTCCAGGTTGCTTTGACGTGTAGGATTGCATGATGTGAGCCATGCTTGGCACCTTACTGGGAGGGTAAGAAAGAGGTTTGTACTTAGTGGCCAGACAATGATGCTAATGTAAGTCTCAGAACTATCTGATACAAATAGACATTTGTTATCATTTGCTGTTTTGGCCGGGAAACCTTTCAGACAAGTAGAGTTGTGAAAACGCTGTGCTAGTATTCTTCCAGAATCTCAGAGTCATTCATTACCTGTGGTAATAGGCTCCTCGGCTGGTTTTCACAGGCAGGGGAACTGTTCAATCTGCTGTATTCCCCTTGGTACTAGAGATGGGAGGTTATAGCTACTTTTTCATCAGTGTCTCAGGGTTTCAATAACTAACTGCAAAAGGAAGTTGCCTTTGGGGACTGTTTCTCAAAATGTAATACACAGACCATCGTCCTGGAGATTGACCAAAATGTTCAGTCCCCTCCAGACATACTGAAGTGAAATTGGAGTGGAGCCCAGCAATCCAAGTTTCGACAGCTCATGTTTAGTGATCCCTGCTTGGGAATATGATTGCACAGTCGGGAGGGGAGATGTGCTAGAGGCAGCTCAGGTGAAGGCTTATGGGCCAGAGTAGGACGTGGCCATACCACAGAAGTGCCAGAAATTTGGCTCAGCTGAGAGGCATCTCCTGAACAGCAGCTGGTCAGTCACTACGTTTCATCTCTTCCCTCTTGGTGCTGTGGCCACAGCAAAGAAAAGCATTCCTGTTTATCCTGGGGGTAAACTGCCTCACACAGTCAGGCTCTTCAAAGGGATGTTTACAGAATGAATCACTTGGGGTGTTGTGATAGAATGTTGCTTTGAGTCAGAGAAACTAAGATTAGTCAGCTGGATCTCTAGTACTAAACAGCCTTGTCAGTACAAGCAGGTTTGAACTCTTCACTGCCATAAGATCCTAGTACAATAGGTTCCAACTTACAAGGGACATGTTGGCATGTTCAGGTTGGAGGTGCCAAGTTTGCTACAGGAGGGAATAAGGAAATCTTATTGCTGCCAAGGTAAGAGAGGATAGCATTAGCAGCCAGGGACAAGTATGGCAGATAGGCTGCCTTGGGGATGAGGAGGCTACTTTTAACCTCTGGATATTGACAGTGGTCTAAATAGCAACAGGAAAGAATGTGTGATTGGGTGTATTAAACAGTCTTCATGGAAGTGGCTGCTTCTCTGCCACCATCACGGACAGCAAAAAGTGACTTTTTCAGACACTAAAAACTGGAGTCCACCATGTATGTTGTGTTCCTTGGAGTCACCCTGCTGGGTTCTAGCTTCATACTCTTCACCAAATATCATAGAGCTGTTTGTTCCATGAATAAATTAGCTTCCAGAGCACCCTTAAGCTTTCCTCTTTGGGTCACTTTACCACCAGAAGTGTCAAACTTTGGAACTGTTTTCAAGCTGTCAGTGGACTCCTGTGGTCTAACAGCCACTGGCCACCAGGCCTGGCTCAGAACCTGAATACAGAATTCAGCTTCCCATCTTCTTCTCCACCCATTGGATGCATGGCTCACCATCTCTGCCTATTTCTTACCTTCCACCAAATTCCTAAGTCACTAGATAGACCACATTGTGCACATTTTCACTTCATCTATACTACAGACGGAGCTGCATACATGCACATTGCACATGTTAAGTGAATTAATCCATCAGAAGGCCCTGTTCTGTTCTGTGTCTCTACCTGTCAGATCAAGAGGGTCTTCCACTGCAGCGTCAGCAAAGCCACCAGGAGCCTGAGTAGCCTCCACCTGCTCTGTCTCTACATGCCTAAGCAGCCCATAGGTGGGCTGGCCTTGGTTTTAGCATGCTGATAGATTTTAGTTTCCTCTGCATTTGGAGAAGCATAGGGTTCAAAGGCTCTCATGCAGGCAGGTCCTTCAGCCAGCTGGGCAAAATGAGGACCTAGAGAAGTTTGAATACTTCACTCTTAGCTTGGGATAGTCCTTGTGCGCTCAGAGAACACATTTCCTTCAGTCCAGACCAGCCTGAAAACAAATCATTGGTGCTAAGAACACTGCACTATGGAGCATGATGGCATGCCATGCCATTGGCTCACTTTATAGCCCAGGCTAGCTTGAACTCATGGCAGTTCTTCTGCCTCAGCCTTCTTAGTGCTAGAATTACAGGCATGTACCGTCACACCTGTCCCACTAGTGACATTTTGTTGTGTTAAGGTGGCTTTTTTTCTCCTTGACACTTTAACAGCCTCAGAATGGGATGCTGGAGTTCTGGGGGGATGTTGGTGGTTCAGGTTTCCCTGAGGAGACCTGGCTTGATTTTTGTACGCTGTGGTGCCCCCTCCCAAACATCTGTCCCTATGGCTGCACTCCTCACCTTCTGGCTGCTTGAGGGTATAGGTCCCAAGGTTTGTGTCAGCAATGCTCAAAGATAGCAGCAGTGAGCGCATGTGCTCCAGATTTCAGTTTGAGACACCTGCAAGACAGTGATCATCCTAGGTTCTGGGAGCTGTCTCCAAGAATGGATTAACTAACTCTTCTTCAAACATGTTAAGTCTCTGTGGACCAGCTCTGCAGATGAAGTCCAGAAGTTCCCACTGTGAAGAGACTTCACAAGTTCCTCACATGGTCTTCACTCTGGGTAGAGAAGCATGTAGCTCTGAGGACTAAGCTGTCTCTCCCCATCTGCCCTCACCCTTATCTCCATTGGAAACAGACCTGGAAATTATTACTACCATTTAGAAGGCATTGAAGCTTTATGTTCTTCCATCCCAGTCAGGAGTTTCCAAACACTCATGGTTTTAAAAATTCTATCCACTACTCCATAAATCCCCAAGATCTCCTGGAAGTTCCATCTTAACACACAAGCTCCATGGGCCTCTTCTTAGAGCAGCATAAGAATCCTTATTTATGGTACATCTTTATTACCTAAGTGATAAATGAGTAAAGTGTACAGCTGGGGCAGTAGACACTGAACTATTGAGGTTGATGGGGCTATACAAATCAACAGATCTTATTCCCCCACCTCCACCCCCAAGAAATACTAGGACGGCTGAGTAGGAGGCTAAGAGTGTGCTTGAAAATGCAGAAGGTTCAGTAGAAATGTGCCATGTTGGATTGAATTCAGCAGATGGCTATTGCCATTTTTCCTGAGAGCAGGTAGGTGAGTTTGGGGGCTGCTATCCTCACAGCCTGGAAGGCCAGGCTTGGCCAGCACCTTCACCCAGCACTCAGGATGGAAGTCCCTGTCCTTGGGTAATTCTAGCCAGCTTGACAGGAGCCTGAAGGACCTGGAGCTCCAGTGTCACTCAGGCAGTGGAGTGACAGCATCACTGAGAAAAGGCTCCCACAAAGTGTCAGGTTACTGAAAGCAAGCACAGCTATAACTTGTGACAGAGGCAAAGTCAGCTGATCGCTTCCTGCTTGTTTGTTCCAGCATTCATCCGAGTTGTTTTTATATTGCAGGTAAACTAAAAGATCTTGGCAACTTGGTTCTGCGACCTTTTGGGCTCTCTACAGAAAATTTCCAGATCAAGCAGGATTCTTCTACTGGCTCCTACTCCATCAATTTTGTTCAAAATCCCAATAATAATAGATAACAGAAATAACAGTAGTCATAAAGGCCTACTGGGAGGCCATGAACTGTTCACAAGGGGCAAGCCCCTGCAGGTGTTTAATGTTTAAAAGCATCCTATCTAAGAAAGGCTGTATAGTAGAGCCCGAGCCACCTTCTTGCTCTTGTTTAGGATCAGGGTGGAATGTGCCTCCTGATGTAATCAGCCTCATTAATTTCCATTTGAAGGTGGTGTCTCTGCAGCTGCTCCCCCTGGTTTTGGCTGGTGGTTTGTTTTTGTTTTTGTTTTTGTTTTTTGTTTTTTTTGGTTTTTTTTGGGTTTTTTTTGGTCTGGGAGAAGCCTGCTTGTCAAGGCTGACCTCTTAGAGCCACACAGATGTGCTGGCCAGCAAAAGCCTCTCCCTAACCATGCAAGCTTGTCAGTTGGATGATGATCGTACATGCTGGACACAGTCCCCTCCTGCCGCCCCTCCATGCTCCCACTCTTTCAGAGGATGCACCATAGGGGTTTCAGCATTCCTGAGTTCCTCTGTGTTAATAAAAGCTTTCTGTGACAGTTGGGGGCTACGGTGTTAATTTTGTTCCCATAACAGCAGCTGAAGCAGATTCTATGACATTCGGAACCCATTCTGGTTTCAGTCAAGGTCACTGATTCTGAACCCACAAGTCTAGTGAAGGTTTTTGCTGTTTGACTCTCTTGAGTAAATGACCTAGTGTGTCAGAATTCAGAAATCCTGCCTCAAAAGCCATCTGGGGCAACCTTCAGCTTTGTAAGGTTGTGAAATTAGTGGTTCTGACCAAGCATCAGTGCTAAACTCAGCTTAAATAGCTTCACTGAGAATGGTATGTGTGTACCCAAACAGAACCTGTTCAGACTGCATGAAGGCAGAAGTTTCAAGGAGAGGTTTTGTTGTTGGTTTGGTTTTTTGTTTTGTTTTCCCTGGGCATCAGTTGATGCTAATGAGCTTTTCGTTCGTTCTCAGTTAGGTGTCCTAGTGACATGTGGACTTTATTGTGGAGATGAGCTGCCATGTCATTCTGTGAGCTGTGTGGGACAGCTGCCTTGGAACTTGCGCTATAACCTAGGTTGGCCAAAGCACCTAACACCAAATGCCTTTTGGCCAGGGTTTCTGTACAACCTGTATGACTTTTTTCACACGTACCCTTTTGGAGAAACTGGATGCCAGATTTAGCATGCGGACACAAAGCTGAGTGTAGGAGTTAATACTTGTAAACCCAGCACTTGGGAGGCTAAGGCACAATGATCACCACAAGTTCCAGCCTGATAAAGTCTTGGTCTGGAAGACAGGCTTGGCAAATCAAGTCAACACTGCACACCTTCCCCTCACTTAAGTTCCTAGGCTTTCAGGAACAGACCCAGGACCAAGTCCGGTGTGTGTATTGTGTGAGTTTATATACACCATGTGCATGCAGGGCCCACAGAGGACAGAAGATCCCCAGAAACCAGAGTCACAGACGGTTGTGAGGAACCTGGGTCCTCTTTGAGAGCAACAAGCACTCTTTTAACTTCTGCGTCATCCCTCCAGGAATTCTACCTGCCTGTACTTCATGATGGCTATTTGGTTTGTTTGTTTGTTTGTTTTTGGTTTTTTTGAGACAGGGTTTCTCTGTGTAGGCCTGCCTGGAACTCCAAGATCTGACTGCCTCTGCCTCCTGAGTGCTAGGATTAAAGGGATTCACCACCACTGCCCAGCTGGTTTTGTTTTCTTAAGACAGGCACTCAGTCCAAGTTAGCCTCAGATTCCCTATGTGACCAAAGATGGTCTTGAACTTCTGATTCTCCTGCCTCCACCTCTTAAATGCCAGGGTGACAGATGTGCCACTACACCCATCTTAAAGAGCTAGAAAGTAATCCCAGTGTTAGTCTAGGTGTGTGCTTTTTTTCATGTTCCACAAACGTCAAGGGGAGGTAGTGAAAGGCCATCAGACTGATCTGTTTTTCCCTATGTGTGGTCAGGAAAGGACATGATACCCTGGTGTTTATGATCCTACTTAACTAGCTGGGTACGGTGGCATAAGCCTTTAATCCCAGCCCCCTAGAGGCAGAGGCATACTGAGTTCTAGGCCAATCCTGGCTACAAAATGAGACCCTATCTCAAAAATAAAGGCATGGCCCCCCTGTTCCTAGAAGACTTTCCACCAATGCATAGTTGGGGAAAGTGTCATTCTGGCAAACGTGGAGGGCTCCACTAGGATTGCTCAGCAGTGAGTCCAGCAGTTGGACCCATGAAGCAGCTCCAAGCGAGTCTGTAAGAGATCGAAGCCACTCTGCTCTATCTTAGTCATGTAGAACATCCTCAGCCGTGTGCTTGTCTCCTGGTTTTAAGTTTTCACGTCTTGGTTTAGACTTTGTCTTGAGACTTTGAGAAATCCCCAGCTGTCCTGTAATTTCAGTGTCCCCACCCCCCTGGTTATATTTCCACCCTATCTACACCCACACCATATGGTGACTTTGACCTGGGCACTTGTCCACTGGTGGAGTGTCTCCAGAGGCTTGGCCATACTTCAGGCTATTATACAGAAAATTCATACTCGTGTGAGTCTGTATACAGCTCGCCATAGATAACTTAATTTTTTTTTTTTACTTACATTGTGGATTTATACCAGTTATATTCACCTTCCACTCTTAGAATCCTGACTGACCCCCACCCTGTACTAGGGGTTTAACTCAGGCTTTGGACATACTAGGCAAGGGCTCCACACTGAGTTATATCCCTAAGGCTTTTGTGTCTTGGGCAGCTTACGTAGACTTCTCTAGCCCAGCATATCATTCAACTTGTGATCTTCCTATCTCAGCTTCAGGTGATATACCCGACCCACCAGTCATGCTTCGAATCTGTTTTCTTCTTCTGCATGTGCCTGTCTTCACAGCACTGCAGCCAGTCTGGACACATCACACTATGTCCAGCTACAGAGGCTGGGCCGTTGCTTAGCCTGGCCTAGTGACTCATGTCACAGTAATGGGCCTACATCCAAGCTTCAGCAGAATGCCAAGCCATTGGTTCTTCAGAGTTGCTCAGGTACAATGTAGACATTGTGTTTGTCTTGGCATAGATGATAAGGTAGGGGACCACTTTAAGAATGTTAGCTGGGGACTCCTAGCAATAGCGGAGAGGGTGCCTGAACTGGCCTTCCTCTGTAATCAGATTGGTGACTACCCTCATTGTCATGATAGAGCCTTCATCCAGTGACTGATGGAAGCAGATGCAGGGATTCACAGCTAGGCACTGGGCCGAGCACCTAGAGTCCAGTTGAAGAGACGAAGGAGGGATTATATGAGCAACGGGGGGTGGGGGCGCGGGGCGCAAGATCATGATGGGGAAACCCACAGAGACAGTTGACTCGAGCTAGTGGGAGCTCATGGACTCTGGACTGATGGCTGGGGAATCTGCATAGGACCAAACTAGGCCCTCTGAATGTGGGTGTCAGTTGTGTGGCTTGGGCAGTTTGTGGGGGCCCCCGGTAGTGGGACCAGGAGTTATCCCTGGTGCATGAACTGCCTTTTGGAGCCCATTAGCTATGGTGAGATGCCTTGCTCAGCCTTGATGCAGGGGGGAGGGGCTTAGTCTTGCCTCAACTTGATGTGCCAGACATTGTTGACTCCCCTTACCCTCTCTGAGGAGTGGAAGTGGGGAGGGGGGGGGGGAATGAGAGGGGGGGAGGGAAGGGGAACTGTGGTTGGTATGTAAAATGAAAAAAAAAAAATAGAAAAAAACCAAGTAAGCTGGCCTAATAGGTTTTTGGGTTGTTTTTTTGTTTTTTGTTTTTTGGTTTTTTTTTTTCATGCTATGAGTTCCTGATCTTGCCTCTAAAACTACTGCTGTCAGTTCACAGTACTCAAGCTAGATATGGGCTTTTTGGTGGCATTCTGAAGACAGCAGGTGGGAGTGAACAGTGAGTGTTGAACACAAACCTGAAAGATACGTTTTTGCAGAGGCTGTGTTATCCTCAGTGTTAAGCTGGCCTGAAAACCCTGCCTTTTACAACCAGCTTATGAGAACTGCGATGTCAAAGTGGAAGAGTATGATGGGAGCCCGAGAGGCACTATTGAGACTGCCTGCCGTGCAAGTTCATGGTAGCTTTACTTGCTGAGGGTTGGGGACCTTTATTTGAGACAGGGTCTCATGTATCCCAGACTGGCCTTGAGTTTAGTATATAACTAAAGATGACCCTGATTTTCCTAACCTGTTGTACTTGCTTTTCAGATAGCAACTTCTATTGTAGCCTAGGCTGACCTCAAACTCAAGAACTTCCTGCTTCGGCCTGAGTGCTAGGACCTGGCTAAGCGCTTCAAAGGAGATTGTTCAGTTAAAGGTAACCAAGACACAGTACAAGTCAGATACCGCACAGAAAAAAAAAAGGGGTGCTTTCCTCCTACGTATGCTTTCCTCTAAGCTTGTCCTTGGGATCAAAAGCACAGACAGAGTTGCTAGAGTTCAACAGAGCTGTTCCAATACAATGCAGCAGCCTTGTTAGCCTCTATCTAGAGGCGGCTGCCAGACCTGTACCTCTCTGCTCCTTTGGCTGTCTGTGATCACTCCTTCATCCTGTCTCTTTTCCTACTAAGCCCTCCCACTCTTCTAAAAAAAATATTTATTTATTTATTTATTTATTTATTTGTTTGTTGTGTATAGTGTTCTGGCTGCGTGTTTGCCTGCAGGCCAGAAGAGGGCATCAGATCTCATTACAGATGGCTGTGAGCCACCATGTGGTTGCTGGGACTTGAACTCAGGACCTCTGGAAGAACAGCCAGTGCTCTTAACTGCTGAGCCATCTCTCCAGCCCCAGCCCTCCCACTTTTTTTTCAGATAAGGTCCCTATGTAGTCCCAGCTGGCCGAGAACTCACTATGAAGACCAGGACAGCCTCAAGCTCAGAGATCTGCCTACTTCTGCCTCTCAAATACTCAAGCCTGTGCCACCATGACCAACACTCAGCCCCTACCTTTCTTAAGGTACTGAATTCCGTGGCAGTCCTGTGCACCCACACAACCCTTGCAAAATCTCCCTGAATTTGATTTGGTGGCTGTGATCTCTTTCAGCCTGTCAACTCCACCCTTGATCAGCTCAATTCTATCATTTGGGTTCCTTTCAGGAAAGTAAGCAAGCTAGAGGCTGAGCTAGGTGGTACACACCTTTAATCCCACACTCGGAAGGCAGAGGCAAGGGAGATCTGTCAGTTTGAGGCCAGCCTGGTCTACAGAGATCCAGAACAGCCAAGACAGTTTTAAAAAAAAAAAAAAAAAAAAAAAAGACATGAATGTAAACGGAAGTTAGGGGGTAGGTCTGGAGAGAAGGCTCAGCAGTTAAGAACACTTGTTGCACTTGATGAAGACCCAAGTTCAATTCCAGAACTTACATGATGGCTCACAACCATTCATAACTCGTTTCAAGGAATCTGATGTCTTCTGACTTCTGTGGGAACCAGGCATGCATGTATAGCACATATATACATGCAGGCAAAATATTCGTTCATATAAAATTTAAAAATATTTAATGACAGGCATGGTGGCATATTCCTTTTATAGCATTCAGGAAGCAGAGGCAGGTGGAACTGAGCTGAGGACACCCTGGTCTACTTAGTAAGACCCTATCTCAAGAATAAATAAATAAAAATCTAAATAATTAAGAAGTTTGTGCTAGGGCTGCAGCTCAATGGGAGGTTTGCTTAGTGGGTATGAGGCCTTATGGTCAGTTTGAGTATCACAAATGCTATGTATGTGTGTGCCACTACATATATATACAATAGCACCCTGGTGGCTCTGGAGGTAATCCTAGAACTTAGGAGACTGAGGCAGGAGGACTGGCTCAGGGTTGAGACTAGCCTGAGTTACAGTGAATTCGTCTCCTTGCTCCAGGAAGTAGCTTGGAGTCTGTCTCTTTGGTATACTGTACAGGGACTACTAGTCATTTCTAATCTAATCAACCTAATGTTTGAAGTGTACAGCTCACCTGAGCACACTCCAGAGTTCCTAAGTGGTCCTGAAATTAGAAAAATGGTCTAGTTGGGACCGAGAAGCTGGACTAAACTAGCCTTAGAACATAATGACTACCTAAAGTCCTCCAAGGGTTAAAAATCCCCTTCTTGGGAATGGCTCAGTTGCCTTTAGCCTACTGGCTATGGGTGAGATAGGACCTCTGTTGGTCTTTTCTACATCGAACACACAGATTGCAAGCCCAGTGCCACTTTGAGATCTTTAGCAGCAGTTAACTCTGCAGCTCACACACGATTGAGCCTGTATGATAATGAGTATTCAGAGATGGGTAATGCCTGGGGGGCACTCACCAACCTAAGACAGAGCACCTGTGTGGCCTGGGCAGGCGTCTCCATGACGGGTAAGGTGACCTGCTGATGTCCCACGCAACCCAAGTCAGAAGCTCATTTTTTAATAAAAGGGGGACTTGTAGGGCCCTGGCCCCCGTTTTGGGTAACTGTTGCCTTGCTTGCGGACCTTGACCTTGATATTCTCCCTATGCTAATTCCCTGCCAGGTTCCACCCTCCTGAATGCTTAAGGGAAGTTCCTTGCCTGGTACCCTGAATAATGGGCATTAACAGATTAGAAGCAAGATTGTAAAACATCAGTAGCAAACTTCTGCCCTCCGGGGTCCTCCCATTGTGCTGTAAGCCTGTATTTAAGACCTCCTCCCCCCTTAAATAAATGACATTCAGCATTTAAAATTAATATATATATTATATATAATTGAATGAATACTGTGAATGTAATCTATGAATACCACAAATGTGATTAATATCATGAGTGTAATTAATGAATATCATGTGTAACTTAAAAAATAAAAAAAAATAAAAATTAAAAAAAAAATCCCCTTCTTACATTTCAGAGCATCAAGAACGTCACATTTTTTATTACAGTTGTGTGTGTGTGCATGGTCATACACGCCTGCTACAGCATGTGCTGAGGTCAGAGGAAACCTGTAGAGTCAGTTCTCTGAATCATGTGGTCACAGGGATCGAACTCAAATAGTCAGGCCTAGTGGCAAGTGCCTTCCCTTGCTGAGCCATCGATCTCACCAGCCTCCACCTTTACAATGGCTATAACTTCTTAAATATTACTTTCAATATTCCACCCCTCCAAGGCCTACAAGCTATGAATAAACCTCATCATACAAACATCCCCTGCCTCTTTATTCACTTGAGGAGAAACTTGGGAACTTGTGTTTCCCACTCTGGGCATAGCAGGACCTATGCCCCCCCCCCCAAAAAAAAAAAAAACCCCCTGCCATGGCAGTCTACAGAGAGCAGTTTGTGACAGTGACTGTGTCAGCAGGTCACTCCTCCAGCACAGCTGCTAGTTCCCATTGCTACAACTGCAATCAAGCCCTGAGAGTCATAGGCCATTAGGTGGTCACGAGATGTGAAGGAAATACCACTTGAAACAGCCGCACTGGAAGAACGGCAGCATCCTGCTGCAGGTGCAGTACCAGGCTGATGCTCCATCGGGCCATCACCTGGGCTCACACTTGCCACATCATGAGCTAACTAACAAACTGCAGCTTCCAGTCAGTGCCTTCACCTGGAAGCCAGGAATCCACAAACTCAGGACTTGAAGTTCCAGCAGTTCTCAGAGGCCAGGGATGAAAGGATCGAATGAGGTCAAAGAAGTATTTAGATGTTGAGGACATGAGCTTTGCTAGCTGTCTGTGAGACACTGTTTGCAAGCATGGTTTGAGCCCCCCAGAGTAATGTGCTCTTGGCAGTTCTGCCTCATGAAATGATTCAGACTCCAGTGGCTCCTTTTTGTAGATATTCAGCTCAACTGAATTGGAACAGTGTTGGACATTAAAGATTACATATATCCTCTGTGGGACCAGGCAGCCTTCTAGAGGTTTGCTGTACTGAAATGGGGAGGTCTAGATCAGACACACACACACAAAATCTCAATTGCCTGACAGGTCTTCAGAAACTAATTTTTTTTCCCTGACAACCAAGAGTTTCTGGTTCCAAGGTCAATCCTATAGGCTATGGTAGGTATCAGTGTGTTTGGGTAGGACTCTGCCTAAAGGGGGCGGGGAAGGGGGAACAGAACTCTTGATATGTATTGGATGACCTTGAACTCTAACCCTGAGTGCTGAGATTGCAGGCCATGTGTGCCATCAAAGAAACCCACCAATATTGTGTCATTACCCCATTCAGGCAGACTGTTTCCATCAGAAAAGCAGTCTGCTGTGTGCAGGCCTATCAAACTGCAGTGGCTTCTGCCTCTAGGCAGAAGAGACCCATAAAAAGCCTCTTAGTGACCAAAACCTGTAGAACCTCCTTAGGAAACAGTACTTCTTCCCAGAACACAAAACTTGGCTGAATTCTAAAGTTGTTTTGTTTTTGTTTTTTAAAAAAAACACAAAAGCCACTTTTAAAGGTAACCCTAAAAACAAACAAAAAAAAAGCTAACCCCTACACAGTAAAACAGTTTTTAAATAATTAAATAAAAAAAATCAAAGACTTTATTGGATAACGTTACACAACATTCTTGAACATTTAACTCTGAGCAGATGGAAGGTGAGAAACAATGTATCGTTCAAGTCTACAAATGAAATAGGCCTGTGAAGATTTGAAATACAGACAAAAGGTAGCATGAAGCAGAGCTTAAATATTAAGCAACTAAAGCAGTAAAAATGAAGTTGTAACATGGTAGGTCTAGATTTTAAATACCACCAAGTGTCTTTTTTTTTTTTAATGAAAATCTAGTTTGTAATAAAATGCCTTTAAGGATTTGTCATGAAGAAAAAAATATGTAGATTCTTAAAACCTGATCTCTCCCAGTGCTTTTGCCTTCTTAATATTATTATTTTTTGGTCAATTCCATCACTCTACAAATAGATTTCTAAAGCTTAAAGGTCTTCCTGATACAACCCATGCATGTTCCACATGGCTTGGGAGATACCTGGTTCCTGAGTGAGCATAAAAGTTACTGCTGGTGTTGGGGGTCTAAGACAAGGTGACCCCAGAGCCTGGAGCCGTGCTTCAAGTCTTCTCCACAGCTCCCTGCTGTTAGAGTTCCTGAGCCCATTTGATAAGATGACGTCATGATGTGGAAGTCTCCAAAGAGATTATTGTAAAATGCAGTCAGGACTTCCCAGCACTTGCAGTGTGTTAGGATCTCAATTAAGCTCACTAGACTCCAGACTACCCGGCTTTTCTTCTTAAGTTATAAATCAAATCACAGTCAGGTAATATTAAACAATCTAAAAATCCCACCCAGAGCATTTGCTAATCCTGAGCAATGGACTGTTGGGTAATCTTACCCAAACAGAAAGATCACAGAAAGTGAACTCTTGAGCCAAGTGCTCGTTCATCTGTTGTGTTGCTTTGAATGAGTTTTGTGAGTTAGTTTCTTTTTTTATTTTGGCTTTTTTTTTCTTTTTTTCTTTTTGTAGTAAGTAATCAATATGGTGTTATCTTTCTGGTTTAAAAAATAAATCAGTATTGCCACTAAAAATCTTCAGTTTTATTATTAAAATTACGGCACCATCAAATATAAAATGCTTTAAAAATGTAGTACTAACAGGTCCATCTGATTTTCTCATGTGTTCTCCATTCATTAAACAAGAAAAATTAAGGATTTTCATAATATGTATTTAAGCAAAGACAAGGAAAATCTGTGGTCTCTATTAAGAATTCATGTTCCATGCACCAAAAGTTTAGGTTGTTTTCAAGGATCTGTTTCTGCCACTTGTCCCCCAGGGCCAAGTCTTCCCTGACACCTGGAGAGCGTCCTGCACTAAGAAGTGAGGGCTTCTTCCTGTGGAAAGAGGTCCAGATCAACACTGATGCTGTCACCTTTTCTGAACAGCACCACTCAGCAAGGGAGAGGCGATAATAAAAGCCTGTCCAGCTCAGGAGAATTATGAGCTAGTTCTTGGGAGTGTATGATTTCATTCCAAGATCAACACTAGCCTATCCACTTGGGAGTCAAAATATGAAAAGGTAAGAAAGTAGTTATGGAAATGTGCACAAAATGTTAAATACTAGTGGCAAATAAATACATCTTAATATGCTCTAACAAGCAAACATATATTCAAGATAATACAGCCCTGTTTTATTAAAAGAAAGAGAAGATCCACATTTGACTTGTGGGTGGGGTGGGGCACTTAGCCATCCTTTCAGCAGGATGTCAGCTCATCTTCCTCTTGTTTCTAGGGCACCTGAAGGAAACACTGGCCTCAGCACATGTGACCATGCTGTTTCACAGGAGCACCATTTTAAACACACCTCTGCTCACTTCTGAACTGATAAACATAATCCTTGGGGAAAGCACAAATGTTAAGTATGCAAAACAATTCCACATTTCTGCACCATCCCATGCCTGGCAGGCCTGTCCAAACTACTGTTCACATTCAAAAAAAGCTACTGTCAGTGATTCTTCCGCACCACACTTGAGTGCATCCTGCACATGTTCAGATCACTTCTCTCCTCGCCTCATGCATAATTTATTGCAGCAGTCTGTTTCTTTTACATATATAAAATATTCCCTAATACCTTTTCTTGCATTCAGTCTACTCTGCAAGTGCCCCGTATAGATGACTGGTGTGAGCCACTGCTTTAACCTTTACTTCTTAGTGCAGCTTCAAACTCCAATCTCATCCAGTCCGGATGGGATGCTCTTGTTCTGTCACTGTGGTACACGCCCAAGAAAGCAGCAGTCTGTTAATGTCTTTGTGCTGAAATACAAAAAAAAAAAAAAAAAAAAAAAAAAAGGAAGAAAATGCAGTTAAGCACAGGTAACATGTGAGAAAAAGAAGCCCTACAGATCGTGGGATCACAGCACATTTCTTTTAAATCAGATATTTGACTTTTTAAATATAGGTTACTGCCAATCTAGACCAGTTGAAGCATTGTGTATTTTATCTGAGCACATCTGACCAAATTCCAGCACACATGGCTACCACCTGAGTACTTTTCTTAGGAATATTTGCAGGAGAATTTTGACTTTTTTTTTTCTTTTGTTTGTTTATTTTTTCAAGGCAGGGTTCCTTTTTGTAGCCCTAGTTGTCCTGGAACTCAACTCACAGAGATCCACCTGCTTCTGCCTCCAGAGTGCTGGGATTAAAGGCATGGGCCACCTTTTTTATGTTGCTATTTCTAAATTAAAATACATGTTGCTATTTCTAAGTTACAATAGATGGACTCCTAGGACACACCAGCCTTTCCCTGGCACAGTTACCCTGCAGTCTCTTTGAAATATTCTTTTAGAGAGGTCTCACCATGGAACTCTGCCTTGTCTGGAACTCATCGAGGACTGCCTGCCTGTGCCTTCCCTGCTGGGATTAAAGGCCCCGCCCCCTTTCCCTTTTTTTGAGACATGGTCTCTTGTAGCCCAGGATCACCTCAAACTCACTATACAGTCAAGGCTTACCTTGAACTCCTAATATTCCTTGTCTCTATCTCCTGAGTGCTGGGATTAATGTATACACCATCAAAGCTAGTTGCTCAGTCTTAAGCAAATTTAGACACAGAATCAAGTGGCATTAAAAATCAGCTATAGAGCCGTGTACTATTTACACAAAGCCATGAGGAGACTGGGGTGGGGGGTGCCTCCCCATTATCAGACACGTCAAAAGGCAACGAAAGTACTATTTTATTACTAGACCACTTCAGTGCACTGACCAGTAGTGCCCTTTAGTACACCTGGCCACCAACAAGGCAATCTTTAGTAGACTTCTGAGCAAAGGCAGGATCCCAGGCACAAATGGTAGACATGGTGGCTTATAGGAAGCATTGCCATGCAGCAGGGTCAGACTGCCCAACGTTAGCAAACAGTTAACATGCAAAGTAGTGGGTGCCCACTACCCTCCAGTCTTTAGCTATGCCCTCAAAACTGGAGTTCGAGACCCAGGAAAGATGATCTTTGAATCAAATATATTTTTAAACCAAAGATAATGCTGTTTCAATGGAATAATAAAACAAGCACATAATACAGAAAGAAGAAAAAGCACTTATCTTTCCCAATATTTATCACATGCATCAAAGTCAGATCTTTCCCATGGTTTGACAGACTTGATTTTATATTAACTTCCCAGTGTTACCCTGGTTCATTTGCTCTGATCATGTAGGCCCTGGGTCAGGGCCTATAAAATAAACTTCACAGGGCATTCTGTCATGTGTCTTTCAAGCAATGAAAAATGACTTCTAGCCAAAATACTGCAAACCTCAAGGTGAAGGTCCCATGTATTTGTTGCTTCTGAAAATAAGGATGATTAATGCTGATTGAAAAATTCAACTTCCTGAAAATGAAATGGCTGGCTAATATGACTGCAACAGTTAACAGTCAGACTCCCAAAGAACTTCGGAAGTGAATGTACCCTTTTAAGGAGAAAGGGGACCAACTGTGCCTTTCAAAATCTGGTTTTAATGTAAGGCTTACTGAAGTTCAGTTGAAGACCAAAACAAGAAAGCCAAGGACTCCTATGAGAAGTACAGAAAACCAAAAGCTCTACCCACTCAACAGATTATATTAAGGTGGCTACCATGACTATTTAGGTGAGAGTCCAAAATTTTTACACAATATTCAATGCCAAATGTCTCACTTTGAACCAGTATCAAGGCTACAGTTCATATGCAATGCTACAATTCTCCAGAAGCTGCACAAACAGCAGGTCAAATAACCCTGGTATATCCCCTATCCAGAAGACTAAATACTTTTTCAAAGAAACTAGTAAAAGGTAAGTTTAAGAGCTAGAGACATAACTCAGTGGTTAAGAGTACATTACTGCTGTTGCAAAGAGCCTGAGTTCTGTTCCCAACATCCACATCAGGCAGCTCCCAACTACCTGTAACTCCAGTCCAGGGGACTTAAAGCTCTCTTCTAGCTTCCACGCACATATAGTCTCTTTCTCATACACATACACACACACACACAAAAATAAATGTAATAGACACAAACAACAAAACATAAAATGATAAGTTCAAAAGGAACAACCAAAATCTCTAAACCTTTCCCACCATGTAAGAGTCCAAAATCAAACAATTTTATACACTGTCTGTTAAGTCATATACAGAAATAGATTACAACCACATTTTGATCCTATCTTACCACCTTTAAAGTTCTGACTCACCTTTTGTAAATGACAATGAGTTTTAAGATTTATTTACTAAGCATTCACATCCATATGTTTGTCTCTTTTTCCTTTTGGAGACATGGTCTTACTATGTAGACCTGGCTATCTTGGAATTCCCTATGTAGACCAGGCTGGCCTTGCACTTGGAGATCCACCTGCCTCTGCCTCCAAGAGTGCTGAGATTAAAGCCAAGTACCACCACACTAGGCCCCACATACATACTTTTTTTTTTTCCTTTTTGTTTTTTTAAAGACAAGGTCTCACTGTGTAGCCCTGGCTGTCCTGGAATTCACTAGACCTGGAATTCATGTAGATCAGGCTGGCCTCGAACTCATAGAGATCTGCCTGCCTCTGCCTCCCGAGTGCTGGGATTAAAGGCATGGTCCATCATGCCTGGCCACATACACATACGCATTTTTTTTCTCTTTTTAAAGGCGGATTCTCAGGTATCCTAGGCTATCCTCAGACTCACTAGAGCAGATGAGGATGATCTTGAGCTTCTGACCTTCCTGTCTCCACCTCCTGAGTGCTAGGATTAACAGGCATGTGTCACCATGTCTGGTTTACTCAGTGCTGGGATGAACTCAGAACTTTGTAGAAGTTGACAAAGGCACTCTACCAGCTGAGTCACAGTCCCATCCCCTATAGTCTTACACATACAGTAGTAAGTAATGAAGAAGTTAAAGCAACGAAGATTGAAACTGAAAAAATAACGGATTTCCAGGAACAATCAGTTACCATCTAACATAAGCCTAAATGTAATGTTTGATTCCCACCACAAGGCTGCTCTCAATACAGATGCTCACAGGAGGCTCCACTCTAGAAAACTAGCTTTTGGTTCCTGGAAATGATTACCTAGAGGAAGTATACCCAACTACCAAGGTCAATGAAAAGTTAGGAGAAAACTAACAAGTCTTTTGAAGGCTAGCCTAATCTACTTCAGGGATGGTTAAGTGATGATATGGTGCCCTCTTCACTTCGTGGCAGGGCTTAAGACAGACAGACCTGCCCGCTTCACTGTTAACTTCAATGCTCCCAGTCTGAATCCACAGTGGTCTGTCAGACACTGTAAGGGAGCAGCAGGACTCGTCACTGTCTGATGTAATAGCTGCCATTTGTTGAGACCTATGGTAGAAAAAACCAAGTTAACAAAAATAGAGCAGTCAGTTGAGTTCTTTTTAATCCATCTTACAAAAAATAAAAAATTTAAAAAGACCAAAATTAATCTGAATCTTCCTAATGGGTTTATTCTGGATAACTTGCCAGCCTCAGACAACAAAGCTTTGGTTCTGCAGAGCCTCGATAGCCACGTGGGTATCCCAACCATGGTCAGGAGAGGGCACTCTTGTGTGCACATCCCATTAGATGCAGAATGTAACCTGGCAAGGTGCCCTACAAATGAAAGAGAAAATGCTAACTCACATTTTATGTCCCTGAGGGGAAAAAAAAAGCTGAGCATCTAACACTAGCCTGTTCTCGGAGCAGTCTCAATCTGGATGGTCCACAGGGCTTAAGTTTTCACCTCACACATATTACATCATTCGGAAGCTCTAAGACCATCAAAAGCCCTTTCTCCTTGAACATTAATGATCGCCTTTGCATAGCTTCTGGTTCTAACTAGCTGAGAATATTTTTTTTTTAACATGATAAGCTTTCTGAGAACAGAACCTTAAATGTTGAACGTAATTCAAATGAAAAACTACTATTTTAAGACTTGTTGTTTTGCTTTGAGGCAGGGTCTTACACTACAGCCTGGGGCTGGTCTAGAACTCTGTGTAGGCCAAGCTAGCCTCAAACTCCTGCCTTGATTTTCTAGGTGCTGGGATTGCAGGCATGAGCCAGCACATTCTGCTTTCAGTTTTATTTTTCAAGGTATTTGATTGCATACTTACTTCTATCAACACAGCCAGCTCTGGGATCGTTCACTTATTGTTATTATTTACTATTAAAATTCATAATCAGAGCCAGGCAGTGGTGGCACATGCCTTTAATCCCAGCACTCAAGAGACAGAGGCAGTTGGATGCCTATGAGTTCAAGGCCAGCCTGGTCTACAGAGAGTTCCAGGATAGCCAAGAATACACAGAGAAAAATTATCTTGAAA
>CABHPP010140694.1:10287-33429 GCA_902168425.1 Peromyscus attwateri | reverse complement strand
AATCTCAGCAGAAGCAAAGGCAGGTGGATCTCTGCATTCCATGCAAGCTTGGTCTACATAGCAAGTTGCTGGACAGCCAGAGCTACACAGTGAGGACTTGTCTCAATAAATTAAGGACTTGTCTCAATAAATTCAAATTCCAGATCAGAAGCAGTAGAGTTGTAAAGTATGAAAACTTCTAATGTAAGCTGTCCTGACACTGAAAAGCCCAGTGTAGAAAGACAGTTACCTCTGAATTCTAGTTTAGAGGTTCAATAGTAGTAAGGTTTTACATCAGAATCTGAGTGCACTGTTAACTGAAGCAACAGTAACTACACAGGAGAAAAGGAGCCAACGCACTAACACTTGCTTTGGGGAACGTCCAATCACGCTCCCGAGATCATCTTCCAACCACCACCTGAGCTGAGGACTACGGATGGACAGTGGACAGACACTGAGGGAGTTACTTTTGTTTTCCCCTCCCTGCTCCCTTGGTGTGTGCATGTTTCTTGAAACAGGGTCCCTCTACGTGACCCTGGCTTTCCTGGAACTTGCTACATAAACCAGGTTGGCCCAGAACTCAGATCAGCCTGCTTCTACCTCCGAAGTGCTGGGGGTTAAAGGTGTGCACCACCAAGCTAAGCCAGTCGGTTTTCTCTAAGGGTAAAGCCCTAGTAGGTCAATCATGCTCCAGTGAGTGGACACCAAGGGTTACAATAAAAAATAAAAATAAATTTTAAAAAGAGGACATGAAGTTGGTGGATGGATCTGGGAGCAGTTAGGGGGAGAAGATCAAAATAGACTATGCATGCATGAATTCCTCAAAGATTTTTGTGAATGAGCATTTTGCCTGCACATATGTGTACCACATGGCTGCCTGGTGCCCGTGGAAATCTGAAGGTGGCATTGGCCCCCCTACAACTGGAGTCACATATGGGTGCTGGGAAACAAACCCAGAGCCTCTGCAAGAGCAACAAGTGCTCTTAACCATACTAAGCTATCTCTCCAGCCCCAAATAACTGTACTTTTAAGAGAATTGGCCTTTCACTTTATGTAAACAAGAAGCAGAAAGATCAGGGATGAGCTCCCCTTTCCTGTTCGTTTTTTCCACTGCAGCTCTTAAAATGCTACATAAAACCTCAGCATGTCAGTTCTAATACAGTCTTCCTGGAGCATGGTGCTGATGCTGAAGATGAGCTTCCCCTCAATACTTTCACAGGGTCTTCAAATTTTCTTTGGAAACTTAGCACCCAAGCAGGCTATCTACTAGGAAGAGCCATGGAACCCTGCCTGAGATGAAGTAAAAGGAAAGGTACCCCAGGAAAAGGCAGCGATCTCAAGCTCAGAAGTTACTTGTTTTGTCCTTTAAAAAGATAAATCCTGCATGCACAATGGTGCTCTCCTAGGGGCAGCAGAGATGAAGGAGCCAATCATGAAAGGGTAAGCACATGATCACCCTTGTAGAATCAATGAAATGAGGAACAGGAGGCCATGCTTAGTGCAAAGCTTGGCCTGAAAAAGTGAAAGATTCTGACTATATGCATGGACCTATGATTCCACTAAACACTCATAAATTCCAATACAAATATGATGCAATGTGAGCAAGAATGACGTGCAGAAGTGACATCTCTCTGCAGAGACATTCTGGTTTTGTAAGCAGTTACTGATTTCATGTCAGAGCTTTAGACAAACAGCACCGAGTTCTTCCTAGGTTACTTGGACTCACATCAAGACGTACCACTACCAGACAGATCCTCCACTAAAAACACACTGGAGGGGAAAGAAGGACTGACCATTTGTGATCAACAGCATCTCAGAATGAAACATGAGTAACAATGACTATCCTCTGGGAACTATGACCATGGCACACCCACATTCAATCTCCTACTCAGTACATGTGTAAACTGATGTCCACTTGTTAAAATGTCAAGTCTCCAAGAACATACAGAAGCTGTGCAGATGGGCCAACTTCAAAGTGACAAGGGCAGCTTGTAGCTCCTTTGTAAGGCTCTCCTAACAGGACTCTGCTACATGGAGACCTAAGCTCAGATCCTTCTCCTACCTCTGGAAAGGATTTGGAATGTGGAGGATTTAGAGGTGGTGACCGATTACATGTCTGAGTCAGTCTTCCTCCTTCAGTTACAAGGAGATGATCATTTCTTTTGTGTACATACACAAGAGCCTGTGTGTGCTGGTCAGAGGACAATTTACAGCTGTCAGTTCTCTCCTTCTCCCTTGTCCCCAGAGATCAAACTCAAACTGCCAGGCTTGGCAGCAAGCTACTTTGACTACTGCACCTTCTCACCAGCCCTAGATGAACTTATTTCTACCTATGCCTATGCTTACCGGGAGCAGAATGAGAGAGTACTAGATAGTCTTCAAGTAAGTTAAATATGATACTATCGTGAACTTTAATAATGGTTTCTATAGCTCATACATAATTCTCATGACCTCTAATAGTTAGCCTCCATAAATGCCAGTTAAAACCAGCCAGTTTAGCCAGACATGGTGGCAAGAACTGTAATCTCAGAACTCTGAGGTAAAAGCAGGTCAACAGTTCAAGGCCAATCTCAAAACAAAACAAAAACCACCCAAACTCCCAGGGAGTATATGCTACCTCTAGCTACCGTGATTAATAGTGCTATTACAAAAACTTAATAAAGCATTCCATTTATGCTAAGTATACAATGTTTAACAGATAGTATTAAAAGCTACCAAAATGAAGTTTCTCTGCTACACACAAGTGGCTGGTAATATGAACAGTATTTACACAGGCCTTGTACCAGGCACTCTTCTATTGCTTTAAAGATGTAAATTCTGAGGTGGCGCTACTCATTCTGCCCATTTCACAGATGACAACACTGAGGTAACCTGCCTAAGACCGCACTGCTTGTAAGGAACAGATTGAAAGCAGACTAGCGCATCTGGCTCAAGAGCTCACTTTTAAAAAGTGGAAAACAATATTCTTTGTTTGAGAATGGCCTGCTGTCAAGCAGGGCTGATGGCAAACTGTTGTGATCCAACTGTTACTAGCTCTTTTATTCACATCTGGATGGCACACTCACTTTTCTACATCAACAACCTCTGTAAGTTACCAACAAAAAGCTTCCATTTCATTTTTCTAGAGGGAGGAAATATGTTCCTCGGGCTTTCGATAGTTTGATTTGGTTTTGCTTTTATGGGGGCACACAAAGTAAGTCAGTCTTACTATGTAGCCTGGGCTAGCCTCAGATCAGGGTTCTCCTATCTCCACACCAGGCTTCTTCAATAGCTTCTAAGAGAATCTTACATGAGTGTTAAATAAGAGACAGCAATGACTGCAAAATACCTTGAACAGTTAGAAACACTCTGGCTAAAATTTACCATACAATATAATTTGATGTTTTGTTTTTTTAAGACAGGCTTTCTCTGTCTAGCCCTGGCTGTCCTAGAATTCTGTAGACCAGGCTGGCCTCGAACTCAGAGATCTACCTGCTTTTTCCTCCCGAATGCTGGGATTAAAGGTGTATGCCACCATTGCCCAGCATATTTTTTTTTCTTCTTGAAAAAAGTGTAACCATAAAAGCCTACCACTCCAGGCCTAGTGTGCTAGCTCTTGCCTGTAATTACAACACTCAGGCGCAAGAGACAGAAGGCAGAGAAAAGAGAATGTCAAGTTTGAAGCCAGCCTAGGCTACATGTGACCTTGTTTCAAACAACAAAAAAACCTAACAAACTTGAACACACAAAGGCAGAGAAAGAGAGACTGAGAGAGAGAGAATGAGAACATGCCCTATATACTTCAGCTATGAAGGAATTGGCTTTCCTTGTACAGAAATTATGAGGTCTTTCTTTCCTTTTTTCTTCTAAGACAGATCCATGTAGTGCAGGCTTACTTAACCAATGCTTACCTTCCTGACTCATATTCCTGCTTTTTAGAAAATTTCTACGAAACTACTGCAAATTTGTCTTCACATCTCTAGAGCTGGGCACAGTAGTGCAGGCCTACAATCCTGATACTTCAGAAATCAGAAGTCAGTGTCCAATACCCTGGAACTGGAGTTTCAGGCTGCTGTGAGCTGCCTGATGTGGGTGCTGGGTACAGTATACACTTTCATCTGCTGACCCAGCTGTCCAACCTCCATTATTATCCAAGTCATTTAAATGGCTCCATTATTCATAAAAATTATCCAAGCAGTTGTTACTATTTGAAGATAATTTTAATTAATTAAAAATTACTTAGTAGGTGAATGTAGTCATATTGATTCACCTAACTTTTACTAAGGCATTAAGTATAATGCATATTAGCACGGTTAGCTAGAGAATCTCCCCATGCAGGACTGCAGGTACACAGCAAGGAGTACTGGAAGCAAGCATTCCTGGTACCAACTCTGAGCACATTTAAAATTTAAAGATTATAAGCCACTCTTGAAATTCTAGCACTGAGGCAATGATTGTCCTGGGCTAGAAACCAGCCTGGGCTCGAGTGACCTAGTTTCAAAAAACCAAAATGAGAAAGAAAAAAAAAAAAAAAAAAAAGAAAAACATCCAGATTATAAATGGACAGTGGTCATGGTCGCACAATACATACTTAACCCCTTTTAAAACTGTACAACTGGGTGCTGAGGAGATGGGTTAGAGTCCCAAAGGCTTTCTTAGCACCTACATCAGGTGGCTCACCAACAACCTACTCCAGGGGTTCTAACACCCTCTTTTAGCCTCTGAAGGCATTTGTACATGTGGCATGCATACATACACACACACACAAATTAGTTTTTTTAATTGTACGATTAAAATGATTTTAAGATGGAAGGCAGGGCCACACATGCTCTACATAGCAAGGCTACACAATGAGACCCTATCTAACGAATAGGAAAAGGTAAAACTTTAGAGTCGGTATGGTGGCACATGCCTAGGATCCCAATACTCAAGCAGCTAAGGCAGAAGAACCACACTGCCTGTCCAACCAGCCTGGACCACAGAACAAAACCCTCTAAGAAGCAAATAGCCCCCAAAATGGTAAATTTTAGGTCATGTCTATTTAAATATGTATAAAATTATAATTCATTTTAATAAGACAAAGTTATTTTTAACTAAAGACACGGGGGTGGGCTGGGGGGAGTAAGAGGGAAATCCCAGCTGGGGAGCATCACAAAGACAAACTGAAATGGTGCCCCTTTTTTGACTATGGAATCAATTATCATGGAAAAAATACCCAAATACTCTGCTAAAACTATAACTTATCCCTGTGACTTTTTAATTAATGCAACTGTGGCTGAATGAAAGCCTGAATACAGTAATCGTACATAACCTATAGAAGCACAGTAAGAGCCTTTCAAGTCCGAACCAGGTGGAAATAGTAAAGGCAGCTTGGCCACTTACTGCGGCCTGGCAGGAAATGGAAAGGTACCAGGCCAACAGTAGCTCTCGATTCTGGATATTTACATTAGAGTGTCAACAGCTATATTAGCACAGCCCCAAAGCAAAAACTGATTCGTTCCTCCTTAGAAAACGACCTGCACAGCCAGGTGGTGGTGCTGCATGCTTCTAATCCTGGCACTCGAGAAGCAGAGGCAAGCAGATCCCTGTGAGTTTAAGGCCAGCCTGGTCTACAAAGTGAGTTCCAGGACAGCCAGGGTGGTTACACAGAGAAACTCTATCTCAAAAAAAACAGGAAACAAAAAATTTTTAAAAGGAAAGAAA
The DNA here is from genome assembly GCA_902168425.1 of Peromyscus attwateri. Classification (NCBI taxonomy): domain Eukaryota; kingdom Metazoa; phylum Chordata; class Mammalia; order Rodentia; family Cricetidae; genus Peromyscus; species Peromyscus attwateri. The sequence goes on along the minus strand of CABHPP010140694.1, from coordinate 27,768 downwards.
GAAAATGACCTTCACTGTCTCTGGCCAATTCCTTATTGGAAAGGATCACTTACCATAAATCCCTAAACTAAAACCTTCATTACTAACTTTTCTAGACATGTCAGTGTACCACCAGTTCAGCACAAACCATAGAACATTCACAAATTAGATGAGAAAATCTCTAACTTTAAATGTATACTGTAAATTTCTGATTTCTGCTCAGTTATTTAGTATAGAGGAAAACTGGTCCTTTGCAATGTCTGAATATGTGTTTCCTTCAATAACCAACTTTAGAAGGGCACAGCCTCTCTTAATGGAGTAAAACTCAGACCTATTAAGACATTCATCTAAGCTGATTTTAGTATCAGTCCCATGTTGCCTACCTACAATGTCTTCAGATCGAAGTTCCTGTTTGCTCCTCTTAGTACTAAGCTACAATCACCATCACTAACATTTTGTTCCCAGCCACATGTGTTGGTGCATACCTACAATACCAAAACAGAAGAGCCCAAGGCCAGCCTGGGTTATGTAGTAAGATCCTGCTCCAAACTTTAAGAAAAAGAAAATTCCGTCAAAACCACTTAGGAGACTGGAGATGATGAAGCTGTTAGTAGAATGCCTGGCTAGTACAAAGAAAAGCCTGGGTTCCATCCCCATCATCACATAAACTGGGTGTAGTGGTGAACACCAGGAATCCCAGCATGAGAGTGAGGCAGGAGGTAGTGAGCTGGAAGCCAGCCTGGGATACATGAAACAAAACATTTAGGGACAAACCAAGTCACAGATTTCAGACCAGTGAATCCTAGTCTCCCCAACTCCTTCACAAGACTTTCCTACAGGTCTCTTGTTCTGTGGGAATAAACTAGAATTGAATACATCTCTCTTCTAAAGACCAGGACACTTCCTGTTTCCCAAATTCTAAAAAAGAAAAAGAAAAACACAGCGTTGAGGTTTTAAATTTCTAAAGACACCATTTTTTAAAATTTTTTTTCTCCTCCCTCCTCTCTTCCCTTTCCCTCCCCCCACCTCCCATCTATCCCCCACATCCACTCCTTCTCAGAAAGGGGCAGGTCTCCCATGGGAGTCTACAAAGCATGTCAGATTGCACTGAAGCAGGACCAAGCTCTCCCACCACCAACACCACCCCGCCCCACCCCCTTTGCTGGGTGAGGCATCTTGAATGGGGAACAGGTTCCAAAAAGCCAGCGCATGAGCCATGGACAGGTCCTGACCCCACTGCTGGGGCCCCACAGACAGACCAAGCTACACAACTGTAAAGACACCATTTTTATAACTTCCTCACTTGGTTTCTGCCCTTGCTCATCATTGTCTTTTAGCCAATTTTCTTACCTTGGAGATTTGTCTAAGTCAATTTTCTCTCTGCAGGGAGAAAAGAAACCAAACCAAAAAATGCCCACTTGGGTTATCACTATACAAAAAGTGCCCTTTATCTTCTCAGAGAAAGCTTTGTATCTCCACTTGCATTAGCCACTAGATGGTCACCTTGCTTGGGAAACTCTATTGAGATATTTTTTTAAAAAAGCAGTCTCTCACTATGTAGCCTAGAACTCACTCTGTAGACCAGGCTGGCCTCAAACTCAGAGACATGATCAGTCTGCTAGGACTAAAGATGTGCACCAGCACACACTGCCAAGTACATTTATTTTTTGACCAGGAACTCATTATGTAGCCTGGGCAATCTCAAACTCACTCAAATCCTCTTGCCTCCATCTCTCAAATGCTAGGATTGATAGAACACACCACCACACCTAGCTGAGTTTTTTCCACACTCCACAAACACAGATTATATTTCCCTTGTAGCTTCTGAAATAGCACAAATGGTTTATGCCATAAAGATACATTTGCCAAAGCATCTAACTACATTAACAACACCTACTTTCAAAGTCACTATTACAACAAAACAACCCAGATCACTACACAAAGCTTTAAAATTACCTTTTAGGTGACTCTTGCTTAAATCAATTTTTCAAAGATACCCAAATAAGTACTTTAATCTAAAACAAATATTCAGAAAACCTAGAAAGATATTTCCCTTATAAGCCCTCCATCATATGGTGAACTTCCAGCCTGTCATAATCAGATCATTTTAAACAGTATCTGTTTGCAGGAAAGAATATGCATCTTTTTTTTTATTGTGTGTTTATTAAAATCAAAAAGCATTGACTAAGTTCCCCAAAAAATATTCTATTTTTTCCCCAAAAATAATCAGGTATCAAGCTTAAGGAAGCTAATTTCCAAATTTCATTAATCTTTATTAATTCCATAGTAGCTAATATATCTCATACTGGATTACTTTAGAAATCCACAAAAAAAAAAACCTTTTTATATTTCAATTAAGTACCAAACTGAAATTATATCAAATTTAAAAAACAAAAATTAAAAAAGCTTGGAAGCAACTTAATTTCTGAGATTCGCTTGCCTCCACAGGCAGACTACTTTCCCAACATGGGGGAGGCAGACACAGAGGCAGGCATGACTCTGAGCTCAATCAGCCTGGCCAGCCAGAGTGACAGAGTGAGACTCTCTCAAAAGCACATCTTAGTCGGGCCACTAGCCCCAAACGCAGTGCTATCTGAGGCAGAAGACCAAACAGCAGACCAACTATGATTACCTCGTTTTTTATAGCATGTGATCGCTTATTAAGGCTAAAACTGAAAAAATTTAAAAAGCATTCCTGAGAGGTTGGTGGGAACTAGAGTTCTACCAGAGGGCATTACTACAGAGCCTCTTGCTATTTGAATTTTACCTATTCTCAGATATTATTCCCTAATAGGGCAAATAGAAAGCTAAATTTGATTTCTCACCTGAATAATTTTCTACTATTTTGAAACTATTCAAAGCTTTTTGAGAAACACACACAAATAATTTGGATTTAGTTGATTTTATTTACAGCTTTTTTTTTTTTTTTTTTACATTTCAATGCATTACACAATTACATTTTTCTCATTTTCTGACCTGCAAACAGATTACCTTAAACGGAAAAATGCTTCTTTAAAATTATCAAATTAGGTACATCCAAAATGCAACAATTACACATGACATTAATTCACAAAGTGTAAATTACTAAGGCTCTGTCCTAAAAATTTAGGACCAGCCAGTCAGGAGAAATCTGACCAAATGTGCACTCAACTATTCACATACCCCAAACAAAACCTATCTAAACTTCCCAACCAAAAGTCTGAAGTTTGTTATGTTCCCATTAGACAAGAGTGGTGTGGTGACTCAAGCCTGTTCAGTCTTAATAGTTTTAACCCTAAATACTGGACAATGTGTACAGCCTGGTCTATAACTAAACAGCAAGCATCCCAATTTGTCATAGCAAGCATCTCAGTTTGTCCAACACCCAACATCAAACGTTTATACCATTATGTGCATAGAAAGTCTAAGTGTTCACTAATTATTAAACAAGCAGTCATTAAATATCCAGTCCCCCAGCTCATCAGCCCTTATTAAAACCCCCCATATGCAGCCCGTGTCACATGGTGACAGGCAATACTTTATATGTGTGTGTATATATACAATAGGTACAAAATGGCAATTAACAGTCACTGCAAAAATTAAGTTTCATTTGAGGCTATGGCTTCTGTGCCTTAGGATGGTTTTAGATTTCAAAACTGGAAAATACTGCTAAAAAATCTCAGTTCCTTAAGAGAAAATTTGACAGCATGTTCAGTTTTCAGCTTCTTAGTCTAAAAATGGCTATATAAGTATAAAAAGCCAACTGAGTGCAGTTTCTTTCCAGTCTGGCCAAGCTAGCTGGTAGAAAGGATTTCTAACTAGCCAGGGAACTGCGCCGCTCCAGCGGTTCTCGCCTACCTTACTGTCCATGTTCACGTTTCAAACTGTGTCAACAAAGAGCGCACTTCAGGGGTCAGCTGCTTAGCAGCCTTAGCTGCCTCTGTGATAGCCCTGCGATACAGACCCTTTCTCCTCTTATTAAAGCGTAACTGGAAGTTTTCTAGAAAGGGGGAGAGTTGTGAAAGAGCAAGGAAAGATGTTGTTGGAGATGCAAACCACGAAATACGGGCTTCCTGTCGGGCTAAAAGGCCGTTATCTTTCCGGCTTACAGTTATGGTAAGAATCTGGGCTGGCCACCATGGGAAGCCATATATCTTGGCCCAAACAATGTCCCCTACGCATATGGTCCTGCCATCTGGTGTGATACATTTAGAGACATTTTTGGAAAAGATTTTCATTTTCAAGGAATTGCTGAGACTTTTCTCCTCCTTTGAAGAGGAGGAAGTGGAAGGTGCACGCATACTGCCTGGAGGAAAGACAAAGCTCTCAGAAGAGCTACACTCCGAGTTGGAGGATTTCACATCATCCATGCTATCAATGCTACACACTGAAGCACTGCAAGAGTCAGATTTCTCTTGATTTAGGGTCAGGTAAACAGAGAGATTGCTTTTGCTGCCCTTTTGGCCCACTGTCTGCAGATCCTCCTGCTCACCGGGCACATACACTTCGCTTGTGTCCTGAACCTCACTGGCGGCCTCTTCCGGGCCTTCTGAGAGACTCTGATTTTCTGAAGGGGCCTCACCTGCTGAGCGGGTGGAGGTGCAGCGAGACTGTGGCTTAGGGGCCAGCTTGCCACTCCGAATTTTCTCCAGTCCTGTCTTCAGAGAAGAGTCATTTTCTTCGTTCCTGTACCTTTGTGGTTTTAAACGCACCCGAGGTGGGAGGGAACCTGAGCTAGGATTCTGATAGCGACGTGTGAAATGGACTTTCGAGTGTGTGTTTTTGGAAGTAGAGGTTTCACTTTGCTTCTTCTGTGCCTTTTCTTTGGCAATTTTCAATACTTCCCGAGCTTTTGCGTGATCCATGTTCTTGCTCTGGAGCACCTTCTTGGTACTTAACTGAGCTTTTGACGTGTTTGCCTGAGCAGAAACTTTGACTACCCTGCCTCTGCTGTGAGCAATGTTGGAAACCCTCACCACAGCGTTTCTTCTCTGGCTTTCGTTTTGGTTTTTCCCATCCACTTTATGGTCAGTTTTCAGTTTTTTGTTCACAGTAGCTACACTGTCATTTCTCCGTTTTTTATCTTCATACCTAGAAGAGTCACTGCTACCCTTCCTAATTTCCTTCTTTTCTGCAACAACACTGTTTTTACACTTATCACACAGGACTTGCCTGGGCCGTAGCTTAATCGCATTCATTATTGAAGTGGGTTCTTCCCTGTACATTTTTCGTTTGGGTCGCTTAATTTTGCGAGGAGGTGGCTGAGGTATTGATTGGTTATATGTGTCCCTGATAAACAAGGGGGGAGGATAAGGTGCTCCTTCGTGGAAGAGAGGAGGTGGTTTGGAAGTCCACAGGCGCTCAGGAGGAGGGACTGGAGAAAGGTCCTCGGGAACAGCACCATTCACTTCCCGCTTGACTTCTATCCCTTCTTGGAATGTGTTACTTTGGAGCTGCATGGCGTCCGGTTTATCCTTATATTCCCTTTTGGGAAATACTGTCACAGGGATCCCATGGGGCCCAAACCTTTAAGGAAACGGAAGAACAAAAGAAAGCTAGTGAGTTGACATCTGTAACTCAACGTCTGAAATGTAGTCAACTTTGTAAGTACCGATACAATAAAAGTCAAAATTATACCACTGCTCTCGCCGAAGTAACAAAAATCTCCGCTTCTTTTGGTTCTATATTTTAGAGAAAACCAGAAATAACCCAAATGGTTACCCTAAACAATACCAGAATAGCTAGCTTTACTTAAAATAGACCTTTCTGTTATCAGATTAATATGAAATGCCATGTGGTAGTATACTCACTGAACCATGAACATTTTTTAGTAAATGCAATCATACATTAAATATAATCATTCTCCTCTGGTCTAACATCTCTCAAACGCTTAATAAAAGATAGGGGTGGTGGTACCTGTCTGTAATTCCCATACTCAAGAGGCTAAGATAGGAAGATCTCAAGTTCCAGGCCAATTCAGATATTCAAATTATTTCCAATGCTGACAGGAATAGAGCTGTGTGGTTTCAAAGTTTGTTTGGTTTTTGTTGTTGTTTTTCCAGACAGGGTTTCTCTGTGTAGTTTTTGGTGCCTGTCTTGGATCTCGTTCTGTAGACCAGGCTGGCCTCGAACTCACAGAGATCCACCTGGCTCTGCCTTCCGAGTGCTGGGATTAAAGGCGTGTGCCACCACTACCACCACTACCACCACCAGGCTCAAAGTTTGTTTTTTTAATACTTTGCATGTATGGATGTTTTAGCTTCATGAATATCTATGTGTACCATGAGTTCAAGTACCTTCAGAAGCCAGAAGAGATTCCCTGGGGCTGGAGTTACAAACTATTGTGAGCTGGGGACCATGTAGGTGCTGGGGACTGAACCCAGTTCATCTGGAAAAGCAGCCTTTAACTGCTGAGTCATCACTTCAGCACTGCCTGCCACACCGCCACCCCCCACCCCCCCCCCCCCCCCACCCCCGGAGTTTCAAACTTTTTGAAATCATATACTACATTCAGAAATAATTCCAGCAGGGCAGAGTAGCACATATCTGTAGTGGCAGTACCAAGAAAGAATGTGTCAAAGGACTCTGAGTTCAAAGCCAACTTGTACAACACAGCAAAGCCTCTTGTCTCAAAGAGAAAACCAAAGAAAAAAAGAAAGGGAAAGTATTTTCCAATGTAATCCAATTTAAAAACCAGTTACACAGCAGGTGTGCATGCCTCAATTCCAGCTTCTGCACAGAATGGGAATGTGCAGAAAAGAGGGCATCAGTGAAAACCATTTCTCGTACAAACCTAGAAATCTGATTTAATGCACTGGGGCTGAAATAAAGAAACGTTAAGTTAAATTTGCTGTATTCATTGCCTTCATATAAAAATGAAACCATACTCCAAGTAATCTCAGTGTATGCCAGCGTATGTATGTCAGCTTGCTTATTCTAAACACTGAAATGGTAGCAGCTGGCACAGGATGATGCTAATGCCAGTCTTATAAGGCAAAGTTACGAGAACCCAAGGTCAGAAGCAGGCTAGACAGGTAGAACCCTGTAAACTGAATGAAAATGTTTTCTATAGGTCAGTTTTCCCCCAAGAACAAGTTTTAGTTTTTCCTTTGTTTTTTTTATGTGCCTGTCCTCTTAAATGCTCTCCAAAGGTTCAGAATAACTGGTTAAGAAAACATTGTAACCAGTCATGGCTGAAGGCCAGTCATGGTGGCTCATGCCTTTAAGTTTAGCAATCAGGAGGCAGAGACAGGAGGATCTCTGTGAGTTCCCTAGTTCCAGGACAGCCAGGAATATATATATATAGAGAGAGAGAGACCCTGTCTCACAAACAAACAAACACACAAAAAAAACAAACAAAAACAAAAAAGATAGCCTTTCATGTTCCTCTCTAAAAAATAATAAATCTTTGGGGCTGAAGAACTTAAACATAATAATCTTAATGATTTTATTTTTTTTTATTTTTTTATTTTTTGGTTTTTTTCGAGGCAGGGTTTCTCTATGTAGCTTTGTGCCTTTCCTGGAACTCACTTGGTAGTCCAGGCTGGCCTCGAACTCACAGAGATCCGCCTATCTTTGCCTCCCGAGTGCTGGGATTAAAGGCGTGTGCCACCACCGCCCGGTGATTTCATTTTTTAAATAAAATTCAAAAAAATTTTTTTTGAAATAGGGTCTCACAGTGTATTCCAAGCTGGCCTAGAAGTTGCTATATAGTACAAGCTGGCCTTAATCAAATCCTCTGCTGCCTCACAAGGGCTGGGATGACAAGCATATGTCTCCATACCCAGCTGATCTAAAGTGAAGTTTTCAGCTTTTACCAACTGTACATTTTAGTTTTGCATGTATAAAATAAGGTTCGTTCCCAGCTCATGGATAGTAATCCTCAACAAACTCATCAACAGATATTAGGCATAAATTTTACTTCATTTAAATAGTTTTATATTTTACTAATGTAGGGCTTAGAATTCTCCTATCTTACTCACCAATTACTTATATCTAGACTGAACAGCAGTAAGCGCTCTTAACCACTGAAACATCTCCCTGGCCCCAAAAATATTTAAATAATTACAAAATGACCTCAAGGGACCAGAAAAATAAATCACTTTTAGAGAAAAAAGAAGAGAGGGGTCACATATCTTCACTCATCATGTTGCTACCTCACATGGACAGTGAGACATTGGTTATAAAACCAATTTCAAGGGTCACACTATGATTAAATCAAAATCTGTGTCTAAGAACAGTGAGAGTAATACTCATGACTGCAGTGTATCTGTTTCATGTATGTGTAGATGATCAGACATGAGTATTTCTTGAGAAATGAAGCAGAATGATCAGGAGTTCAAGGCCAGTCTCAGATACATGAGACCCTGTCTCAACCACCCCTTCCCCACAAAGACATATATTTTTAACTAAGCCTAAATTTGAAAGCCATTAACCTAAGACACCAAAAGGTTACTAAGACTATATTGCAGCACTAAGCTAGACAATGGCACACACTCACAGTCCCAGGACTATCAAGGCTGAAACAGGAGAGCACGTGGCTGAGGCCAGCCTGGAACACACAGTGAGATCCTACCTCAATAAGCAAAGGACTGGGTACACTGTGTAGTGGTGGAGCCCTGGCCCCATGTTTGATCCCCAGCACGGCCAAAGAAAAATAAAGTAGCAACCTAATTACAGTCTGTTTCAATCCCAATTTCTTCAACACACAGTTTCCTCTGTGTAGTTCTGGCTGTCCTGGAGCTCAACTATGCTGGCCTTGACCTCAGAGAGATCCACCTTCCTCTTTGCCTCCCAAATGCTGGGACTGAAGGCATTTGTCACCCAGCTTAAATCCTCGTATCTTTTTTTTTTTTTAAGATTTATTTATTTATTTATTATGTACACAGAAGAAGGTGCCAGATCTTACAGATGGTTGCAAGCCACCATGTGGGGGCTGGGAATTGAACTCAGGACCTCTGGAAGAACAATTGGTGCTCTTAACCTCTGAGCCATCTCTCCAGCCCAAATCCTAGTATCTTAAGTACAGTCAATGACAATGTTCATCACAAACCCCTGGAGGCACAGAACCTTCAATCTTCTCTATATATAACTATAATCTGAACTTTCCATAAGCACTGTTGCCTTAGGTTTCACTAAGGCAAACATCTATGTCCCACATCAGTGCTAACCAAGGAGCAGTGTGCAGATGAAAGGCAGAATGGCATCTCCTCACAAGCTTCCTCCTAAAGAACTGCTTGAAGAGCCCCACGAGCTGGATGATATGCTGAATATCTTCATCCTCCGTGCGCCACAGCACTCTGACACTGGTGACTCATTCAAACCCTTTCCCATCTTCAGTCTTTAATTACCACAGAAAGAGTCTGACTAGGGGCACTGCTGAACGACAGAGCATGCATTAGCATGTGCTAGGCCCCAGGGATTCAATCTTCAGCACAAAGAAGGGATGGAGGAAGGAAGGGAGTGAAGGAGATTCTGCCAGACATGGTTACATGGCTATAACTCAAGCACTCCAGAGGCTGAGACAGGAGGATCTAGATTCCAAGACATCTTAGGCTATATTGCAAGATTCTTCTCAAAAACAAAAACAAAACACAACCAAAAACTAAAGTGGGCACATTAGGTTATAGCTCACCGCTTGCCTAGGCATGCCTGGCATAGATCCCTAGCACCAGACAAAATAAATAAATAAAAGTAAAAGAAATAAAAAGAATCCTGTTTGTAAGGAAAAACAGGTAAAGATCCAAGAGACCTCTGTATTGTCCTTGCACTTCCTGTGGCTACAATTATTTAAGATGGATTTCAAAACTGAGTCTTCTGAACAACTAGCAAATGCCCAAGAGAAGAGAAGGATATTGCTATTTAATATTTTTTGTCAAGACAAGAGCTAACAGTGAAGAAGCCTCAGTCTAGTTTAGGGACGTAGCTCAGTTGGTAGAGGGCTCACCTAGCCCTGGGTTTGAGTCCCAGCAATGCAAACACTGGGCATGGTGGCTCACACTTGGCTCACACTAGTCAACCCAGCAGCATACATGGGAGGTGAAGGCAGGAGGGTCGAAAGTTCATAAAAGACCTGACAAACAAACAAATCCGTATTACTTCCAGGAATAAATGATGGCTGAAGGGATCTTCTGAACTGGGAATGGGGCACACCAGTTATCCCAGACTAGGTCAGGCAGAAGCAGGGAGATCTTCTGGAGTCTAACCGGGTTACATAGTGAGAGAGACTCTGTTCCAAAATCCCAAAGCAGGAAATGGTTTATTTCATCCTACGGTTTGGATCCCATTTAAGATAGGAGTTTATTCATCATTTTACTCACAATTTTTAATTTTGTTAATCAATCCTATCCTTAAATTCACACTGTTTCCTGGGTTAAGAACCATTACCCAAATTCCTTTTCAGGAGCATACTTGAAACCTAACTGAATGTTTACCAACAACTATTTTAAGTCAGGTGTATTTCTGGATTTATTTTTTTAATTTTGAGTTTTTTTAAGGTAGAGTCTTGTAGCCCAGGTTTGCCTGGAACTCACTATGTATATAGTTTGAACTGGTTTCTAACATGTGACCTTCTGAATGTTGGATTACAAGCATGTGCCACCACATCTGGCTTTCTTTGTATTTCTAATTCTTACCTCTATTTGGAAAGTTCAGTTTATTCATTTTAATGATGGCAGTGTTCATCTGTATGAACTTACCAGCACCCTCAATCAACTCATTTCTGACCTCAATAATTCTTTTCCTTCTGTTTAGAGCAGTTCAGCCGAACACAACTGATTCTCATTTACCCCCCCCCCAATTCTTGCCAAGTAAATGCAGAAAGGGATTCTCTTGAAAGTTATATACAAAAATATAGAAATGCAAAGGTATTAGAGTCTGTAGACAAGCAAAGGAGTTGGAAGAAACTAATCACTCAGAGAGAAAAGTTCAGGAGAGTTAGCTGAAATAGGTCCAAGTGCTCTGCATGAACCCAACTACCCTCTCAGCAAACAGGTCAACAGAAGGCAAAAATGAAGTCTCCTCCTACAGACGGGAAAAAAATTATGCTTAACCACTTGAGAAATAATATGCAGATTTATTTTATTTCCAGCAGATGTGTCTAGAAACTACCTCTCCAGACACTGGGAAGGAAGACAGCTCACTCAGTAAACTGAAGCTACAGACACATGAGGACCTGAGGTTAATCTCTAGCACCATGTAAAACCCTGGGTGTGATGGCATGTGTAGATCCATGTGGCTTTGGGGCCTGCTAGCCAGTCTAGCCTAATGAGTGAGTCTCAGGTCCTACTGAAACCCTGTCTCAAAAGACAGGGTAAGGAGGAAAAAAAGACAAGGTTGACAGCTCCTGAGAATGAATCTGAGGTTGAACTGTGGCCTCTACACACATTTGCACCTACACATACATACACATACACACACACACACACACACAAAAAAAAAAAAAAAAAAATACCCCGCCTCTCATTAAATTAAGAAACAGATTAGGTTAAAAGGAAAGAAATGTGAAGCAAAATAAGCTTGCTTTACACTTTCCTGTCCTTATAACCTAATCTGTTGCTTTTTTTATGGAAACGCAGGTTTTTTTTTTTTTTTTTTTTTTGGTTTTTGGTTTTTTTTTTAGATTTATTATGTATACAGTGTTCTGTCTGCAGGCCAGAAGAGGGCACCAGATCTCATTACAGATGGTTGTGAGCCACCATGTGGTTGCTGGGAATTGAACTCAGGACCTCAGGAAGAGCAGCCAATGCTCTTAACCACTGAGCCATCTCTCCAGCCCCTTGCTTCACATTTCTTTGTGAAATTTGGTTAGGTCAATAATCAGGACAAATGAAATTAATTCAATAGCATGTAAATGCAATAGAAAATTTTACCAACAAAATTACATCCATTCCTTATTAAAACAGAATTACCAGTTGGGAATAGAAGTACATGCCTAAATCCCAGGATTTAGAAAGCCACATGAAGCCTGACTTAAAAGGCAAAAGGTTCAGCAGTTAAGAGCACTAGCTGTTCTTCCAGGACTCTGGGTTAATTCCCAATACACAAATGGCAGCTCACAACTGTCTGTAACTCCAGTTCCAGGGGATACAACACCCTCACACATACATACATGCAGGCAACACACCAATGCACATAAAATAAATAAAAAAACCAAAAACACCATAAACCATGTCACTTCACTACACCAAGAATGAGCCTCAAGGACATACTCAAGTCTACTTACAGGATGCTATTAAGTAAAGCAGTCTCCGATACCCAGGTCACTTTCCAGTTTCAGTGGCCCACATAGTAATTTCTGTTACAGTATATTGTCCTAGTTATCATAAATCTTTACTTTCTCAAAAATAAAACTTCGTAATAATTTATTGATTATAATTTTAGGCTAGACAAGGTACACATGCATGTAATCAAGAGATAGTCAAGAGAATCAAGGCTGGGGTTGTAGAGATGGCTCAGTGGTTAAGATCATTATTGCCCTTCCAGAGGACCTGAATCTGATTCTCCGGACCCATGTCAAGTGACTCAGAACCTCGTGTTAACTACAGCTCCAGGGGATCCTACAGCGCTGGCCTAAGTGGACACCCACCCACCCAGCAACACACATACATGATTTTAAAGGGAGAGGGGAGGTGGAGGGTAAAGGAGCAATGGAAGCACAGCAGCTGGGCAAGCACGTGCTGAGCCAAGCTGGAGTTGGGTGGTTAGCTCCATCAGGCTGCAGAAACAGCAAGCGCATGAGTCAGCACACAAGTCAGTGTCAAGTACAACCAGTGGCAACTGCAGTGGGATGTGGAAAAGCAAATGGACAGACACCAGGAGAAGCTGTACTATGGCAGAATCAGATATACCAGATGAAGTCAACACTTATGAACTGTTGGAATTGAACAGTCAAGAGGAAAGAAGCCAGAGAATCCAGGGACTCTGGGAGTCCTGCAAGAATCCCACAGAGGACTTCATCCAGGAGTTGCTGGCCAAGCTGAGAGGGCTGTGCAAGCAGCCGCAGCCCATCCTCTCAAGATGACCATAGCCTGACCCCCTACCACGACTGGGCCCACACTGCCAGACCCTGACTATTACCTGAATCCCTCTACTCCCAAACCCCCAAAGTCCATATTGTTATTTAATGTTTAACAGTGTTTCTTATTTGTATTTAATAGTTCTGTAACAGGGGGGAAAAGCATATACACATACATACATACACACACACACACACACACACACACACACACACACACACACAAATACACATCTTGGCTACAAGTTCAAGACCAGCCTGTGCTGCCTAAGCCAGTCTCAATAATAATAATAATAATAAAATAACCCTTAGTAACCTTTTAATTTCCAGCGATACCTAGGAAATAGAAAATTATAACCTATTATCTAGCATTCTCTGCTTTGGACCATTTACTACTGCATCATCATCAGTTTGCTCACAGACCAGCTTAACAGTACAGCAGAAAGTGTTTATCAACAAATCCAAAGTTCTTTAGTTTCTCTGTAAAAATGAAATGCAAGAAACATGCAGCTTTGAACTGATGTTCAATAATTAACATTTTAGTATTTTAGTATTTGTAGATCTGTATGTTTAAAATACCTACTACCTAATGTAGTATGAATATAAGTAAGTTATCAAGAAGACTATGAAAACCACTTGTAGGATCATTGTAAAATATAATTAGCATTGGAGTGTTCGAAGTAATAACTCAATTAGGGGGACTAAATTTAACTCAGTGATAGGGCCCAATATGCACATGACCCTGTCAATATCCTCCAAAACAAGTAAGTGACCTAATTAGAATACACTACAAAATCTGTAATTTTTAAAATTTGAGACAGTGTCTCACTATGTAACTTAAGCCAACTTTGAATTCATGATCCTCCTGCCTCAGGAGTGCTGGGATTACAGGCGCATGCCACTATGCCCTGGGCTGTTAAATAAAGTAGTGAATAATTATTAGCTTAATTAGTGCCCTAAACAGAATAAAGCTGATTAAGTTACACTTAATAGTGACAGCTGTGAAGACATGTCTATTTTATTTAACTTCAAATTAGCTATTTACCAAGGAATTTTAAATCACATAAACTTGAAAGACTTTTGGGTCACTACCCAAACAACAACAACAACAAAAAAAAAAAGTATAAGTGTATAGAAAGAAAAAAGCCAATTTTGTATGGACTTCAGATTCAGGAACCCACTGGTGTGGTGGTTTGAATATAATGGCCCTATAGACTCATACAGGTGTGGCCTTGTTAGAGGTCTATCACTGGAGATGGGCTTTGAGGTTTCAAAAGCCCATGCCAGACCCCAGTGTTTCTCTCTGCCTACTGATCAGGATATAGTTTTCAACTACTGCTCCAGCACCTGCCTGCATGCTGCCATGCATCTGATAATGAACTAAAACTCTGAAACTGTAAGCAACCCCCTAAATAAAATAAATGCTTTCTCTTATAAGAGTTACCTTGGTCATGGTGTCTCTTCATAGTGACCAAGATATAAGTTGGTAACGGAGTGAGGTATTGCTGTGACAGGTCTGACCATACTGTTTGTTGAAAAAATACATAAAACTTTGGAACTCTGGACTAGAAAAACAGTTGAATGCTTTGAGGGGGGCTTAATGGGCTTTCCTAGTAGAAGCATGGAAAACGGTGGTGCTTGGAGTGCTTAGGGCCCAGCTAAAAAAAAAGTTTCAGAGAGGAAGACTAATGTGGTGCCTGGAGATCATTCTTGTGATATTTTGGCAAAAGAAGGTGGCTGCTTTTGCCCTTGTCCTGAAAACCTACCTGATGCTAATTGAAGAGTTTTGGGTTAATAGCACTGGCAGAGAAGATTTCAAAACAGCCTAGTATTGACTGTGTCATGTGGTTATTAGTAATCACTTATGCGGACCTACAATGGAAAGGAACAAGGAGGCAAGGAGAAAAAGGGACAGTTTGAAGAGAAAAGAAGCACCCGGAAATGTTTTATTGGAGTTAAGTCTTATGCTCCAGGAGATAAAAAGTTTAAAGACAAGCCTGATGCTAAATGGAATAAAGGAAGTGGTGGTGATCCCCACTCCAAGCTAAGCTTTCAACCTGTGAAAAAGAATGGAAGGAAAGCTTAAGCAGTGAAGGGAACCATCAACAGACAGCTGAATGCAAATGTCATTGAAAATGGAGGCCAAGTTCCAGACCTAGCAAGCGTAGAACATGTGGCAGCTTCAGTCATGGCCACATGGCTCTGGCTTCAGAGTCAGGGATAGTCTCCCTCTAAGGAAAGTCACTGAGGCCAGGTGTGTGTATCTGGGGTGTCCCTGCATGGAAGCTCAGAGAGGCCATTAGATGAAGCTGTGAATGAGAAGCCTGGATTGTGTTGGATACCCCAAGATGTTGAAGATGCCAGTCTTGGGATATCTGCCAAAGAAAGCTGCAGACGAGAACCAGTCTGCAGTGTGGAACCAGCCCAAGAGAAAAGTGTGCTGCAGTCAACAAAGCTGAAAGGAGTTGAGGATCTGAAGAGTGCTTTGACATCAGACATGGAGATGCAAAAGTTGTAGTTTGCCATGCTGGTTTTCAGTCTTGCTTTGGTCTGCTATGCTCCATTTCCTCCCTTTTGGAATGGTAATGTATATTCTGTGCCACTGTATTTTGGAAGTATGTGGTGTACCTTTTGAGTTTGAGTTTACCGGGGGTTACAGTAAAAGGTTGCCATGAATCTCAGGTGAAATTTTGGACTTTTAAACAGAGTTGAGACTGTAATAGACTATGGAGACTTTTGAAGTTGGACTGAATGCATTTTTGCATTATGATATGACTGGTTACAAGCCTATGTAGGGGCCAGGGAGTGTAATGTGGTGGTTTGAATGAAAATGCCCCCCACAGGTCCATATACAAGTGGCCTTGTGGAAGAAGTGACTACTCTACTTAAATTCCTAGAAACAAAAACAAGCAGAACCAGAGAGTAGAAATGGTGGTTGCCAGGGACTAGGGAAGGAGAAAAGGGTATCTGTTATCTACCAAGTTTTAATTTGCAAGATGGGAGATCTGCCTCAACAATGTAAACACACTTAACATCACTGAACTGTACATTCAACAGTTAAGATGCTAAACAGTGCATGTACTTTTTACATTAAAAAAGAATTAATGCACCAGGCATGCCTTTAATCCCAGCACTGGGGAGGCAAAGGCAGGCGGATCTCTGTGAGTTCGAGGCCAGCCTGGTCTACACAACGAGTTCTAGGATAGGCTCCAAAGCTACACAAAGAAACCCTGTCTTGAAAAAAACCAAAAAAGAATTAATGCGGGCTGGAGAGATAGCTCAGAGGTTAAGAGCACTGGCTGTTCTTCCAGACATCCTGAGTTCAATTGCCAGCAACCACATGGTGGCTCACAACCATCTATAATAAGATCTGGTGCCCTCTTCTGGTGTGCAGGCATATATGCAAACAGAACACTGCATACATAAAAAATCAATCTTAATAATAAAAAAAAGAATTAATATGTAGCTGGCTTGGTGGCTCATTAGTATTCAGGAGTCTGAAGTAAAGCTGCCACAGGTTCGAGGTCATCCTGTCTAAATAGTGAATTCCAGGTCAGCCTTCCCTTACGTATGAGACGTGGTGTCAAAGAGCAGAACAAAAGTTCTGTGACTATAGTTCAATTGATAGAGTACTTACCTAGCATGTACAAAGCCCTAGGCATTGCAAAAACCAGGTATGATGGCCTATGCCTGTAACAGCACTTAGGAAATGGAGGTAGAAGATCAGAAGTTCAAGGTCATCCCTGCTAGACAGAACTCAAGAATACCCTTGGCTATATGAGTCCCCATCTCAAAAAGCAAACCACCAAATAAAACAAATATAAGTAATAGCTACCCAAATATAGGAAATACAGTGAAAAGCATCCTATTTGAGATTATTAGTGCATGGAAAATAATAGTTTCTCAGTGGGGAAACATGATGGCACCTGGGGGCTTCAAGTGTGGAACCCTGAAAACATTTATATTTATTTATATTTCTTTATATGGCCCAGAAGTAAATCAGACAAATCCAAGTTGAGAAACAGTCCCTACAATTTCTGAATCAGATTGCAACTAAATACAATCATGTAAACACAAACCCAATCCCAGCATTTGGGAAGCTGGGGCAAAAAGACAGTGGATTCGAGGTCAGCCTGAATTCATACTACATATACTACGTACTACATAGCAAGAGCCCATCTTAAAATAAGACAGGTGAGATGGCTCACCAGGTACAAGCTGCCATTCAAATCTGATAATGTGAATTTGATCTCCAGAAGCCAAGGTAGAATAAGAGAATGAACTCATAGTTGTCCTTTGACCTCCACAGAGGCGCTCTAGAACATGTGAGCCTGAACTCACACACACACATTATACATAACAACAATAATAATGTTTTTAAAAACTCAAAAGTAGGGCTGGAGAGATGGCTCAGTGGTTAATAGCACAGACTGCTCTTCCAGAGGTCCTGAGTTCAATTCCCAGCAACCACATGGTGGCTCACAACCATCTATAATAAGATCTGGTGC
>CABHPP010140694.1:0-10187 GCA_902168425.1 Peromyscus attwateri | reverse complement strand
TAAATAGATATATATGTATTTGTACAGAAAAGTTAAGGTAAAGATATTTATATCAAGAATGATGCTGGGCAGTAGTGGCACACATCTTTGATCCCAGCACTCAGGAGGCAGAGGCAGGGGGATCTCTGAGTTCAAGGTCAGCCTGGTCTACTGAGCTAGTTCTAGGACAGCCAAGGCTACACAAAGAAACCCTGTATCGCGGGCGTTGGTGGCGCACGCCTTTAATCCCAGCACTCGGGAGGCAGAGGCAGGTGGATCTCTGTGAGTTCGAGGCCAGCCTGGGCTACCAAGTGAGCTCCAGGAAAGGCACAAAGCTACACAGAGAAACCCTGTCTCGAAAAACCAAAAAAAAAAAGAAACCCTGTATCTTAAAAAACAAACAACAACAAAGAATGATAAACAGGGGCTGGAGAGATGGCTGAATGGTTAAGCGTGGGTGCTGCTTTTCCAGAGGACCTAAGTTTGGCTCCCATTACTCATATCAAGCAGCTCACAATTACCTGTAACTCCAGCTCTAGGGAGAATTCTTACACTTCTGGCCTCCTCAGGCACCTGCACACACATGCATATACACACACTATAGATTTACACATAATTCTTAATAATAAATCTTTTTTTAAATGGTAAAACAGGATGGCGCGATGGCTCAGTGGTTAAGAACATCTTGTAGCACTTACAGAGAACCCAGGCTCAAGTACTCACACCACAGCTTACAACTGTCTAGCTCCAGGTCAAGGAGATCCAACAGCCTCTTCTGGCCTCCTTAGCACCAAGTGCGCACATGGTAAACATATATATATATATGCAAACGCTCATACACACAAACTAAAAAAAATAAAATCTTTTTAAAGAAAAGAATAAAACAAAAAAAATTAATGATAAAGCAATGGGGCAAAGTTTAAAAA
This sequence comes from Peromyscus attwateri, assembly GCA_902168425.1. Lineage (NCBI taxonomy): Eukaryota > Metazoa > Chordata > Mammalia > Rodentia > Cricetidae > Peromyscus > Peromyscus attwateri. The sequence continues at coordinate 9,282 of CABHPP010140694.1, read as the reverse complement.
ATTAGTGACTATCTGGGTATAATGATGCATGCCTATATAATCTCAGCACTTGGGAAGAAGAGGCAGGAGAATCAGTGCAAAGCCATCCCCAGTTACATACTGTGTTCCAAGCCAGCCTAAGCCATTAGATCTTGGGGGGAGAGACACACACAAATTAAAGACCCTAGGTAAAAAAAACTTTACAAGAGTTCTCTACAATGATTGAAAAAGATGGGTATAGTGGCACAAGCCTTTAATTCCAGCACTTGCAGATCTGAGTTTGAGGTCAGCCTGGTCTACATAAGGAGTTCCAGGATAGCCAGAGCTATAATATAGTGAGCCCCTGTCTCAAAAACAAAACAAAACGGAAAAAAAAAAAAGAAAATTTCAAAATAAATTTAATTGCAGTAACATGGCTTAGTAGGTGAAGTGCTGCCTTACTGGCAAGAGAAGGCAATCTGACCACCAGAACCCTTTGTGATCCCAGCATTGAGGAAGATGAGGGAGGCAGATCCCTGGAGCTCACTGGCCAGCCACCCTGGTCTAAACTGCAAGCCCCAGCTCCCACTGAGAGAACCTGTCTCAAAAAACTAGCAGAGGAGCTGAAAAGATGACAGTTGCTGCTCTTCCAGAGGACCCAAGCTCAGTTTCCAGCACCCAGTCAGGCGGCTTGGCAACTATCTGTAACTCTAGCTCCAGGGGATCTAACACCTCTGGCCTACTCATCACCTGTACTCACATGCAGATACACACCTAAACGTAATTAAAACCAAAGCTAAAACTTCAAAACAAGGGAAACGACTCATGAGGACTGACACCTGAAACAGACATCTGACCTCCATATGCACTTGCAAGCACATGTGTGCATACACACAAGCATATGCTCTTATGGGTGTGTAAACGCACATCATCATTTACTATAGTGTTATAGGGAAAATAATGTTTTCAATTAATACACCATTTAGATAATTCCCTCCCAAAAATACATTAAAAATAGGTTTTTTTTAAAAAAAAAAAATCTAATCTTGGGGCTGGAGAGGTGGGTGGCTCAGAAGTTAAGAGCACTGGCTGTTCTCCCAGAGGACCCGGGTTCAAGTCCCAGCACCCACATGGCAACTCAAAACTGCCTGTAACTCTGAGATGTGACACCCTCAGGCAGACATACATGCAGGTAAAACACCAGTGCACATAAAATGAAAATAAATAGTTTTTTTAAAACATCCAATCCTGGGGCTAGAGAAATGGCTCAGGGTTTAAGAGCACAGGTTGCTTTTTCCAGAGGTCCAGGATTTGATTTCCAGCATTCACATAGTGGCTTATAACTACTTGTAACTCTGGTCCCAGGGGATTCAATATCCTCTTCTGGTCTCCCTGGGTACCAGCCATACAAATGGTGCACAGACACACATGCAGGCAAAACATTCATACATATAAATTTTTTTCTTTTCATTTTTCTTTATTAAGAAATTTTCTACTCACTCTACATACCAACCACAGATCCTCCCTCCTCCCTCCTCATACATATAAAATTTAAAAATAAAGATTAGAAATGTAACCATGATAGAGTATGTACTCAACATGTCCAAGACCCTAAATACAATCCTTATTGTCATACACACAAAGAATAGTCATCTTTATTTTATTTGGGGGGGGGGGGGAGTAGGGGGGGTCAAGACAGGGTTTCTCTGTGTAGCCCTGGCTGTCTTAGGCTCGCTTTGTAGACCAGGCTAGCATCGAATTCACGAAAATGAATTGCCACTTGCCTCTGCCTCCAGAGTGCTGGGATTAAAGCCATGCACTGTCACTACCACCACCACTGCCTGGCCAAAGAAATCATCTTAGTTTCACCAAAGCCTTATTTTCTTTTGAACATGTTCTCCTTATATAACCAGGAACTACGTACATCTGACTCTTCCAAAGCATTTGAGGAAACAAACAAATGTTTGTTAAATCGAGGGCCAGTGTGACAGTTCCAACCAGTAAATGTGCTTATGTACCAAACCCGAGTTTGATCCCCAGGACCCGCAACAGGAGAGCGCAGATTCCCAGAAGTAGTTCTTTGACTTCTACACATAAACCATGGCATGCACATGTTTACACTCATGTGAGTGCCCACACATACTAAAACAAGTAAAGAAAGGTAAGTTAAAAACAGGGCTCAGGATGCAGGCCAGTTGGCCAAATGTTACCCCTAGAATGCAGAAAACTCTGGGATTTAGTCCCCAGCATGACATAAAATTGAGTGTGGTGGTGCTCCTGTAATTCCAATTCTTGAGAGTTAGAAAATGGAAGGTAAGGAGTTCAAGGCTCTGCTCCCACATAGTGAACTCTAAGGCAGGCTTAGGATACATAAGACCGTTTCAAAAAAAAAAAAAAAAGAGGGTCACACAGGCGTTAATCCCAACACTTGGGAGGCACAGGCAGGCAGATCTCCATAAGTTCCAGGCCAGCCAGGTCTACACAGTGAGTTTCCAAGCCAACCAATGCTAAATAACAAGACCTTGTCTCAAAAACAAACGAACAAACAAAAGACCGGTGCTTGCCACCAAGCCAACAACCTGAATTTAATCACCATGGTAAAAGAGAAAACCAAATCCTGCAAATCGTCCTTTGGACTCAGTCTCCAAAACACAAGATAAAATAAAATTAGAATAGGGACAGTAGGCTGGCATTGTGACTCTTGGGGTAAGGGGCAGTAACTGGCTAGGCTAGGGCAAGAGGACCACAAGTTCCAGGCCAAGCTAGGCAACATATCAACAGTGCTTCAAATTAGTCACCAGAGTGCTCCTCTCCTCTAACGTGCATGAAGCCCCAGATTCAATTCCCAATACTGGCAAAAGAAATTACCCGGGAATCACAGCACATACCCGCCACTCCAGCCCTTAGGAATAGAAACAGGAGGGTCAGGACTTCAAGCCAGGCTTAGCTGTCAAGTTTGAAGGAAGCCTAGATTTGAGACCCTGACTCAATAAAGCATAAAAGAAAAGAGTAAAAATTAAAAGGTAAGCCGGGCGGTGGTGGCACACGACTTTAATCCCAGCATTAGGGAGGCAGAGGCAGGTGGATCTCTGTGAGTTCAAGACCAGCCTGGTCTACAGCGCAAGATCCAGGACAGAAACCAAAACTACACAGAGCAACCCTGTCTCGAAAAACAAAAATAAACAAACAAACAAATAGATAAATAAATAAAAATAAAAGGTGCTAGGATATGGTGTCAACACCTGCAATTCCAGGACTCAGAAAGCTAAGACAGGAAGTCTCAAGGTCCAAGGCCAGCCAGGGCACAGGGCCTCGCTGTCTCCAACAACAGGCATCTTATGTATCCCTTCTAATACCTATCATTTATAATTTTAAGCAATTTACTTAATCTGTCACTATGTCTACAAATTTAACCTGAAAAAACTTTCAGAGTGAAATGAAACAATGTATACAACACAGAAATGGCAACTGTAGGGGCTGGCAAAGTAGCTCAGTTGGTAATAACACTTCCGGAGCATAAGCGAAGCCCTGGGCTGGGTCCTCAACATCTCGTAAAAGCAAGCAGTGGTAGCATGCATCTACAGTTGTAGCACTCAGGAGATAGAGGCAGGAGGATCAGAAGTTCAGGGTCATCCTCAACTACACAGTAATTGAGGCCTGCCTCTGACTACAGACCCTGTCTCAAGGGGGAAAAAATGGCAAGTGCAAGTAGTTATTATGAAGTCCAGAAAGTAAAGCTTAGCAGTTCTGTTAAGTGATACAAATATGAAAAGTGAAACTACAGAGTTAGGCAACTATATAAACTGGTTCAAAGGGAAGAAAACAAAAATTATGGACAACCTTACACCTGACAGGAAGCTAAATTTAAGAAACCACTTCCAAGTGAACGTACCAGCTTTAGAGCAAGAATCTGGATCTGCTACTCAAGTTGTATATTCTCCAAATGCATTGCTTAATTTGCAATTATAGTCCATTCTAAAGTAATTCTATTTGAGCTAAACTATCTCCTAATTGCTCCAGAACCACAGAGTGAAAAACAAATTGATGGGGCAGGAAATCTATGTATTCTCAAAAATATTTTATATGTATGGGTGTTTTGCCTGCATGCATTTATGTAAACTACATGTGTGCAGCATCTTTGGGGGTCAGTAGGTTGGATCCCTTGGAGCAGGAGTCAGACAGTTATGAGCTGCCTTGTATGTGTTGGGAACTGAACCCATATCTTCTAGAAGAGCTAAGCCCTCTCTCCAACCCCAGAAATCTATACTTTTGAGAACCACTGACTAAACTGTGTTTAGCAAAGTTATTCTGCATTAAATCCAGACAAAATTTAACAAAATCTTCATTTACTTCTCTATCTGCCAGCCACTACAGCAAGCTTCTTTCTGGTGATGTGCATCTTAATGTAGGAGTTTAGGGAGAACTAAGCTACTAAGAAATGACGTATGTACTTACTTGGCAGGCCAAATAACTAAGAACATCTTTCACCTTTTACAATCTGAAATCAGTTATAACAGTGAAGATAAGCATTAACACTCAAGTTACTTAACAGCAGCCCCCCAAAAAGTTGCCTTACCATCCCATAGTTTCATCATGACTTTAAAACAGCACACAGTAAAGTATGGTCTTATTTATATGTAAAAAGCTGAAAATTAACCTTATTAGAAACTCCCACCAAGCATGGCCTTGCCTGTAATCCCAGAACTCAAAAGCTAAGACAGAAAAGATCATGGACAGTTTAAAGCCTGCCTGGGCCACAGAATAAGAACCTGTCTCAAAGAAAGAAAAGCTTCAAGTGCAAAAAAGCATGTCTGGAACAGTGTATGTATAATACATCCAGTTACCTAATATATAATATTTATAACTAGATGTGGTGACATGGGCTTGTTATTCCAGCACTCAGGAAGCTGAGGCAAGAACAACATCGAGTTCAGGACCAGCATGGGTATGTGGAAGCCTGTCCAAAGAGACTTTTTTTTTGGGGGGGGGGGGTTATATATAATATAAAAATACATCTAATAAAATTGATAAAAATTATTTGGGAGCTAGGCAATCACATCCCTGTAATCCCAGGACTCAGGAGGCTAAGGCAGAAAGATTGCAAATCCCAGGCCAGCCAGAGCTACACAGTAAAATCCTGTCTCAAAGCAAAAAATTACCACAATTCTTTGTTTTCAGATTCAAACTAGATTTTTATTTGCCAACAACTAAGTATCTTTGCCAACCAAACAGTCAGATTGAAGCAACATACAATGGAGGAACTCAGTACAGTAGTGAGCATCCCAGAAGTTGTCTGGATCAGGAAGGGATTGGCACTTGCCTCTGCTACTCTTCTTACAAGCCCTCTAGCACCTTTCAAGATAAGATATAATCACCAATAAATTCAGAATGTACAGCTCAACCCAGCCTTCACACATACTACTAGAGGGCCTAGGTCCTCAACCTTCAAGCTTTAGGACACACTACTGACACCACTACTCACTGCTCCACCAGAATGGCTGTATATTTTTCCCACCAAAGGTAGGGCTATTGCACCATACGTTCATGGTCTCTGTAAAGAAAAGAAATCATTGTCTTGGTTTATATTTCCTTTGAAAACAAATGTTCTACAAATTTAAGATCCTAAACAGTAAATGCTAAAGTTTTCAAAAGAAATCATTTCAATTTTTAATAAACAGCCCCCCATACACAGAATATTATACTTGTAAAAATACAGTAATATGCATGTGCCATAAAATTAAAATATGCAAGCCTTTTTAAGTACCAATGCTTATTTCATGATTCCTTAATTCAGGGATTCAGAAATATTTTTAGGGTTTCAAAGTAGCTTTATAATTATTTTTAAGATAATAATGAATAAAATAATCCCCTGGACATGGCATACTCCTAGAGTCCTAACAGAAGTCAAAAGGAGGAGCTACACAGCTAGTCCAAGGCCAGCCGAGGCTACACACAGGACCTCTTCTTTTAAAAAAACAAAAAGAAAAGCCAGATGTGGTGGCTCAGCCTGTAATTCCAGCACTAGAGAAGTAGAAGCAGAAAGATCCAGAGTTCAAGGCCAACTTGGGCTACATAAGACTGTGTTTCAAAAATAAAAACTTGCATATGTTTTTGAAATGTTCCTTCAGGTATGGACTGAGAAAGTCTGCAGGGAAGTAAGAGATACCCATAACCACTTTAACTAATTCAATTCAGGTACGTAAAAAGGGTCCTGAGGAGACCCAAATGAAACTGCTGTCCCTTCAATCTGCTATGAAGGTTAAATTACTAAAACAGATAACAAAACTGTATCAATCAGAAAAAGATCCAGAATAAACAAATCGCAAGGGGTAAATATAATGGCAGAACCACAGATGAACAGAAGCCTGGAAAATTAACTATGTGCAGGTATGAACTTTATTTGTAGTCCAATTTGAACAAAACAATCCTGAGATTTTCATGACGTTAACACTCACTGACCAGAGATTTGAATCAATATAAAGGAAATGCTAGAACTCTGGGAATGACAGAGGTAGTATGGTTATTTTTTAAAGTCCATATCTTTTCAAAGAGCTAAACTGTAATAAATGTTGAAGCAGGGCAGTGTATACATACAGTCATACCCCATGATAAAAAGTACATCAGTATTTATTATTGTCTAAAATAATCAGTTAGTTTACTAAAGGATGCTTATTATATGCCAAAATTATAAAAACTGAGATTGATAAGGAAAATAAGAAAAAAATAAAATTCATGTGTAAGGCTAATTGCTTTGTCATTAGACAATGCTAATGACCTCAGAAATAGACAAGTAATTTAAACTAGCTAAGGGGGCTGGGTATAAAAACAACAGCTAGAGTAAACGAACTGTAAACTATATGCTTCACTTAAAGGTATTCAATATTTTTTTAAGCTATCATCAATAAAATTTGTTTGTAACTAGATATTCAAACTACCTTCATTTTAGGCTAAATATGTCATTTATGGCCAAGATCTTGAGAAATAAGGGGCGGTACAACTGATGTGTTGCTTAAAGGAAGGGTAAATTCTGAGGAGTGCCATTGTTGAAAACATCATGGTTTACACTTTACAAACTAGAGAACTATGAAGTCACAGGATGATAAAGTCCTCATCAAAAGAACAGTTTGTTAACAATATGGGCTGTCCTTTCTGGTAAGCTGACACCAGCTTATGCATTTATATGCATTATGCTTGTCTGTATTCATGTCAACTGGCCACAAACAAATGACCCTCAAAAGAATTATAGGGGTAGAAGCCATGTTTAGAATGTTTGAGGCCTTGGAGTCAACCCTTATTCAATCCAAAAAAACTAAATAAATGCAATAACTAACCCTCCTGAAGACTAAACAAAAGCACAAATACACTGACACATTCCCAGTTTTCTCATTGGATAAGCAGGAACTCCAACTTCAGAAATTATTATATGTGCTCTCCTATATTCGAAGGAAGGAAGTAAAGACTCTCCAGAGCAGCAGCCTATTAACGGAGTACTCTCCTTGGCTTCAAGACCCGGGATCCTTTGAATCACCCTGCACAGCCACTAAAAATTAAGAAAGCACTGACTCTGAAAAATACACAATTCTTTACTTCCTGCTTATAAGAAAACTTGCTACCGCATCCAACTTTTCATTTACATTTAAATCTTTACTTTGCCACTCATAAGCTAACTGGCCAAATTAAATAAGCCTCAATTGCCTCCCATATAAATGATATGCCACCATTAGAGTTAAAAAGACTCTAACTTATGTGATACAATGTGTGCCATTCAATTGGGAGCTCTTGCTATTTTCACCAGGAAGTATAATTCAGTGGCCAATTCAAATAAGATACAAATTATTTTTAAAGTGTCTCTTGAATACAGAGTAGCCATGGCCTGAGCACAGTGGATAAAAAGTATCTCCTGGGGCTGGATATATAGCTCAAAAGTAGGACACAGACTGCAGTCCCAGCTACTGTGGCTGCTGAGGCAGGAGGAAGTTGAGACAAGAGGATCAGCTTGAACCCAAGAGGTCAAAACAGGGAGACTAAGACTCTGCACCTTTCAAAAGGGAAAACAGCTCCTCCAAGAAAAGAAATCACTATTTATAAGAAGTGCTATTAGTAAATTAGACCAAAACTCGGAATTCCAACTTTCTAAAACTGATACAATGAGCACCTGGACATGAGAAAAGACAAGCCACTCTATTTCCAAAAACTTACCTTTTTGCACCTTTCTTTTGCAGATTTGAAATTCAGATTCTCACACAATCACTGGCCTCTTCTTCTGTTTGATTCAATAGCATACACATTAGAGTGTCTCTCTTGCTATTAAAAACACCAGCAGAAAGCACTGTCTTAAGCAGCTTTCTAACTATGAAAACTAAAGCACTAATGAAAGCACTAACCCAAAATTACAAAAAAAAATAATAATAATAATAATAATAATAATAATAAAAACAAAACCCCTGAAGACTAACAAAGTATACAGACTGACAGAACAGGTGCCCATTGCCCCCCACCAAACCACCATATTCCAGTATGAATTTAAAAGTTGTTCCCAAATGGAAAAGGATTCCTGTGTCTTGACGGGAGGTCAAGGAATTAAAAGTAAAGCATAAGCCAGGATATGGGGTATGATGGGAAATCCCTGTCATACCAGTACTTGGGAGAGGCTGAGTCAGAAAGATTGCAAGTTTGAGGCAAGCATGGACAACTTAACCCAGACCATGTCTCAAAAATAAAAGAAAGACAGGCGGGAGAAGGCTGAGGTGTGTGGGGCTCAATGGCAGGTTGCTTGCCTGGCATGCAGGAGGCTCTGGGTTCGATCCCCAGTACAGCAAAAAGAAATTAAATAAATACATAACACATCAAGCACACTAATAAACCATTTCCAAACAGGTGAGACACCAGAGTGTGTGTGCTGTTGCAGGAAACAGAATGGAGAGCCATGAATGGGAGTCTCTGCACTTCCTATCTGCAAAAGAAGAGAATAAAAAGGTTAACTCTAAAACTGAGAACAGGTTATCTTCTTTACTTGTTTAAAGCAGTGCCCAGAATATTTTATATAAAAGACGAAAATATACTGGTTAAGACAGAGGTTTGTAGGTGAATTCAACCTTCCAATCAAAACATAAATGTAACTGTAAATATAGTCTCAGAAGTCATTTGAGAGTCAATCCCTAGCACGTGCCAAAGAAAAAGTCATTCGAACCCACCACTTTGAAATTAAAGGTTTAAAAAACATGGGTTTCATCCCATCTTCAGATATTTCTTTAAGCGGTAAGTAAAATTAGCAAAATGTGCCTCCTTTTCGAAGAGTTACCCTCCGGGGAACTACTTCCAGCA
>CABHPP010140693.1:0-47779 GCA_902168425.1 Peromyscus attwateri | reverse complement strand
TGCTCTACCACTGCCCAGCTTCCTTCAATTTCTTTATCAGAGAAAAGGTGACCGTCATAGGATGAGACGGTCAATGGAGCAGAATTGATAGTTGACAGTAAACCTTCAATGACTTTTTTGTTTGTTTTTTTCTTTTCTTTTTTTTTTTTAAATATATTTTATTTTATTTTTATGAGCATTTGTGTTTTTGCCATGGGTGTCGTGGTCCCCTGGAAGAAACTGTAGTTACAGACAGGTGTGAGCTGCCATGTGGGTGCTAGGAATTGAACTCTGGTCCTCTGGAAGAAGAGTCAGCGCTCTTAACCCCTAAGCCATCATCTCTCCAGCCCTGTTTGTTTTTTTTCAAGACAAAGTTTCTCTCTGTAGCCCTGGCTATCCCAGAAGACTCTGTAGACCAGGGCTGGCCTTGAACTCAGATCTGCCTGCCTCCGCCTTCCCAGTGCCGGGATTAAAGGCATGCACCACCACCACCACCACCACCACCACCCAGACAGAAAGTTTTTTCTCCAGAGGACACTACCAATAGAGAATAGAGTTGGCAGGGACAGGAGAAGTGTCTATGAACCATGTATGTGATAAAGGACTTCTAGATAACGCGGATTTACATTCGTGAGATTAAAATTAGCTGAGAGTAAACCTGTTTGGATGTCAGTCTCCTCTGCCACATGCAGTGTACACATGTTGAGACATGGAAGCTTCTCCGTGTCAGTAGGGTTCATGTACATCAAAGGCACCAAGAAATTCCACCCAACACTGCATGGCAATAACCAAACGGGACCACACGTCAACTTGGTCCCCGTTAGACCCAGGGAATGGATCAGGGAATGTCTCATAATCTGTTTTGCTGTTTGACTACATAAGTGAATGGAAGGGCTGGAGAGGTAGCTCATTGCTTAAGAGCTCTGGGTGTTCTCCCAGAAAACCCAGGTCTAACTCCCAGCACCACACAGTGGTTCACAATTGTCTGTACTGCATTTATTTGTGTGGAGCAGAGAAGCATGCAGGCAAAACACTCCTAGGCGTGAGTACAAAGATTAAATATTTTGTTTGTGGTTTTTTTTTTGGTCAGTTCAGACTGATCTCATTGTCTGTATAATCCAGGACATTTTCAAATGTATGAACCTCCTGCCGTAGCCTCTCAGACACACCATAGTTATAGACATGGCTACCATGAACAAATGGGTTTTAGTTTGGTTTAATTTTTTCTTTTCTGATGGCCGTATTTAGTTTATTTTTGTTAATGCATGTGTGCGTGTGCATACATGTATGCTGCAGAGAAAAACTAATTCTACTATGGGTTCTGGGGATCCACTGACTTTTGCCCATCTTGCCGGTTCTAAATTGTTTTGGATGAGTGCCTTCACTAAATTTGTTGAAAACATTGTTAAAAACTGTAACGTCTTTATCCACCATTAGTTAATGGGAATGGTGTTCTTTCATTTTGAAAGAGTTGAACCTACCTGCTTATACATAACAATACCTCCTGCCTCAACAGATCTTCTCACAGGAACCAAACTGATGTACACAAATCTGTAAGTAACCATCTAGCAGGAATCATTGTCAAAAGGGTGGGTAACCAACGACCATCAACTAAAGAATGTAGCAACAAAACGTGCTTTACCCATGCCATGAAGTAATCTGAATCAATGAGAATGAATAAAATGCAACCGACTATCTGGATCAGGCTGACCCAAACTCAAAGATACAGCTGCCTGAGGTCCTAACATGCACCCCCACCCCACCAAGCCCAGAGAGAATTGTAAAATTATCTATATTTAGTTGTGGTTGAATATTGAATCCAAGACCTCACACATGTCAGACAAGTGCTATGTTATTGAGTCCCCACCCCCACCCCAACACACACACACACACACACACACACACACACATTTAAAAATGTGTATTGTGTTGCTAGAGCTGGGACTCGTGTGTCAAGTGTGCTTCCCTGTGCTATAGCTGCATTCCCCAGACTCCAGGCTGGAACAGCTGGAGAAGAGGTGAATGGGCTCAGCGGACCCTTTCTCGATCAATAAGAGGGTGAATTTTATGTGTAGAGGAACTCTCTAGTACTGACATCTATGGAAACAAAACACTAGGTATGGAGGTACGACCCTGTCACCCCAGTATTCAGGAGGCCAAAGTATCAGGTCATAAGTTGTAGACCACCATGCACCATGTACCGAGACCCAGTCTCCAAAATTATAATAGAATGCAAGATATTTTGAAGAATAGGATAAGTTCCATAACACACAGCATATGTTATAAAACAATAAGTCTTGACTTTGCTTTGGTGTATATGGGGAGGGTGAATGTGAACGCATATCAGGCATGTGGATAGCATAGCAGGACCTCAGAGATCTCCCTCCTGCTGACCACCTTATTCGTTCAAGACAAGGAGCCAGAAGCTTCCCATTTCATCCACCTGCTTGGTCTGCAATACCCTGGTTATTAGAGGGATACATGACCATGTCCAACTTTTTAGTGCTTGGTGGGGATTTGAACTCAGGTCCTTGTGTTTGCACAGTAAACAGGCTTGCTCAGTAAGCCCTGGGATTCCCTTGGCCCCAGAGCATAGCAAATACATGCATGACTAAGTGCTTAGGAAGCAACACAGTATTCATGAAGAGACTTAAGACTTGGGGGAAACATTTTTTCTTCTCAAGTCCCATTGCAATTTGGCCCCCACAATTTACAAGTTGACACATCGTGTTAGTTGTAAAATAATGAGATTTGATTTGGTTTTTTTCACTTACTCAATTTTGAGAGTCTCATACAGCTCCAGCTGTCCTTGGGCCTTGGGGCTCTCCTGCTTTGGCCTCTAATTGCTGGCATTATAAGCATGCACCAAACGTAAGCTCAGACAGTTTGGTCACTCACAATGTTTCTGTCTGATAGTAAGACCTTCAGTCTTTGGAATCTAACTCCACTGCACTTCATGGTTTAATTCTTTCTTTAACCAGTGTTTGTGCTGTGCTCTGAGCTGTCTGTGCACAGGAGTCTCTGTTGCTGCAGCAAAACAAAAACCATGAAGCAGCAGACTCTCTCTCTTACACACACACACACACACACACACACACACACACACACACGCGCGCAAATCTTAGAGCTGAATAGACATCTAGCGGTTGAGTGTGCACACTGCTCTTAGAGAGGATCAAAGTTCAGTTCCCAGCAGCCATGTCAAGCATCATGCATGTATGTGGTACACACACACACACACACACACACACACACACACACACGCAAAGCATTCCCATATAAAATAAAGTTAATACAATAATTTAAAAACAATCTTTGTGGCCATGCTGTGGTGGCGCACGCCTTTAATCCCAGAACTCGGAAATCAGAGGCAGGCGGATCTCTGAGTTAGAGGCCAGTCTGGTCTACAGAGCAACTTCGAAACTTGGTGGTGTTGTGAGTCTGTAGTAACCAGGAGCCCATTTTCAGTTTTCTTATCACTTCACTCATTTGTGCAAAAAGCCCCAACTCACAAATTATGTCTATCTTTATATGTACGTACAAGCCGTTTCCTGGAATAACCCTCTGTCTAGTGCTATGACTCTGTGATAGGTCGGTCACCTGCTTCTGTCCCTCTCCACCCTAGAAACAACGATCCCCACTTCTGCTAAGAGAAGCAGGGGAGTGAAAGTGCAGTTTTGTAACTGCAGATAGCGCTGCCTGGAGTTTCCTTGGTTCTGAAAGTCTTAGGAGAAGTTACTTGCAGTTTTCGTGTGCTTGTATCTAAGGTTCAGTTCCTTCAAGTTTTGATAGTTTGTATCTTTCATTTTAAATGCCTTTGATTGTTTGTTTGTTTTTTCGAGACAGGGTTTCTCTGTAGCTTTGCGCCTTTCCTGGAACTCACTTTGTAGCCCAGGCTGGCCTGGAACTCACAGAGATCCGCCCGGCTCTGCCTCTCGAGTGCTGGAATTAAAGGCGTGCGCCACCATCGCCCGGCTTCATGTGTGTGGGGGTGGAATGGTGCATCGGAGGGCGATCACTTTATTTGATTGATTGATTGTTTGTTTGTTTAGGTCTCTTGTCGTCCAAGGGATGGAACTCAAGGCCTCTTGCATGCCAATCAAGCCCCCTACTACTGAGATAGGCCTCCAGAAATTTTAAACAGCTTTTTCAGTATGGCTGATTGGCTGGCCAGGAACTCTATACGGGGAGCTCTTGGTTTAAATGTCTGTGCCACCAAGCCTAACTGTGTTGCTTCTGGGGACTATAATTCAGGTCCTGTTCGTGCTGAACATCCTTGCTGGTCCTACCTCCAGCATTTTTATCATATACACAGTAAAAAATACATAATGTATATTTAACATACATATGATTTATGCTTTTATCATAAGTGTGTGTCAATGATTAGCTGGGTGTCATATTTCAGGGCACATTTGTTGACTAGAAGATGACTATAGACAGCCAATGCTTTGCACCACGTGAGCTTCATGCATCAAACTCTGGCTGTCAGTTTTTTGCTGTTGTTTGGCAGGCTCTCGCTGTGGGGTCCTTGCTGGCCTCCACTGCCTATGAAGAGCAGGCTGGCCTCCTGACCTCCAGATGCTGTAATTAAAGTTATGCCCCAGCACATCTAGGTGGCTGTCAGTCTTGTTGGCAGGCTCAGGGCAAAACCAAACCATGCACCCCACCTCATGAAGACAGCTAAATGGTAACATTTATTGAAAAGACTATTACTATGATTTGTTTGAAACCGAGCCTTATATATCCCAGGCTGGCTTCAAACTAGATGTGTAGCCAGGGACCATCACAAACTTGGGTTCCTGCCCCTACCTCAGGAGGGCTGGGATTGCAGGCACCTGTCTCTTTGTGCTGGGTTGATGTGGTATTTGAGACTGAGCACAGTGATAGAGACTCGGGCAAGCTAAGCAAGCGCTCCATTATTTGAGCTATATCCCATTGAAGGTCATGTTCTCCTTAGGTTAATTGCTCTACTAACATGGTAGAAGTCCCTTTGATCCCAGCACTCAGGGGGCAGAGCTAGGCGGATCTTGTGAGTTCGAGGCCAGCCTGGTCTACAGCATGAGTTCCCGGACAACCAGGACTATTTCACAGAGAAAACCAAAAGAAATAAAAAAAAAAGAAACTTTCTTACAATCAAACACAAACTAATCATAAAGTTTTGTTTGGGATTGCATGAAATCTAGACAAGTGTACCTCTGCCATGGTAGCTACATTTCTTTGGCCTTCAACATTCTGAGAACTTACACAGCTCCTAACTGATGTGTTTAGTTTGTTTTTCACTATAGATTTCTTCAAATAAGACAAATGTCCCTAATCGAAAGCTGTTTCCCTGAGCATAGTGTCCCCTGACTGTAGTCTCCACACATTGTTCCCGGGCAATGACCAGTTCAACTAAGCAAGGCGTGGGTGACAAAGGAAAATTCTGGCCCAGCCAGCGACAGGCAAGCCTTTCTGCTGCAAAGGGTTGATGAATATAAGTTGTTTCCGGGGCTGGAGAAATGCCTCGGTCGTTAAGAGAATTTCTGTTCTTACAGCGGTCCCAGGTTCACCTCCCAGCACCTACATGGTGTTCCAAAACTGCATGTACCTGATACTCTCTCTTGGCACCCCCAGACACTAAGCTCCTCCCATAGGCTGCATATACATATTCACATGTAGACACTGTAAATTTAAAATTTAATGAAAATCTCTCTCTTAATTTTTTATAATGAGTCAAAGTCCTGGGCAATATGAGACTTTTCTTAAAAAGGACAAATAACAATAATCGTTCTAAGTCTGGCCTTCCAATGCATAAAGCTGGTATAGATGAATCCATTCTGCTTTTCCAGGTGCTTAGGAGAAGCGGTCCTGATGAGAAGGTTCTCTGCGTGGTCCGGGTGCGTGTAGGCCACACCTGTCAGACAGCTGTGATGGTCGTGGTTATCATGCTGTGGGAAATCATCCCTCGCCCGACGGCTGACTATCTGTACAAAGAGCTCACGGAGAACTTAAGGTCTTACAGCGGGCATCCTACTGACCGAAGATGTACCCTCAACGAAAAGTAATCAGATTTGCTTTCAGCGGCCTTGACTGTTCTCTCTCTGTTGTCTGTGCTAAATGTTAACTGTCATGTGAGTAGCAGGGTGAAAGGAAGAGCAACCTTCGCCACGATTGGTGTGCACACCTTGAGGTAGCTGGACCTCCAAGAGGTGGAGGATAGCTTGCTTCATCTTCTTAATGTTCTGGGCCAGCTAAGACTGCACAGTGAGCGCTTATCTTTTTTCTTCCTTGTCTTTTTTAATGCCCTTAAGAATATTCTGCTGCCGGGCGGTGGTGGCGCACGCCTTTAATCCCAGCACTCGGGAGGCAGAGGCAGGTGGATCTCTGTGAGTTCGAGGCCAGCCTGGGCTACCAAGTGAGTTCCAGGAAAGGCGCAAAGCTACACAGAGAAACCCTGTCTCGAAAAAAACAAAAAAAAAAAAAAACCAAAAAAAAAAAAAAGAATATTCTGCTTTGGAGGCTGGAGAGATGGCTCAGTGGTTAAGAGCACCGACTGCTCTTCCAGAGGTCCTGAGTTCAATTCCCAGCAACCACATGGTGGCTTACAACCACTTGTAATCGGATCTGGTGCCCTCTTCTGGCCTGCAGGGACACATGCAAGCAGAATACTGTATACATAATAATAAATAAACCTTTAAAAAAAAAAAGAATATTCTGCTTTGGAATTCATAGGGGTGGGTGGAGGGCTAGTGATCGAACCTCAGCCTTGTTCATCTTCATGGGCACATATCTACCATGTAAATATACACCCTCAGAACCTAGAATATTCTTATTTTTGTCACTGTATCCGAACCAACTCACTGTTAGAGAGTATGAGAAAATGGTCTTTAATGGGGCATTCTTCATCAGAATTTGAGGCCTCTTCCCGATAAATTTAATGCAGAAATAACATCCATGGAGTTTTGCTTTGGCTTCCGTTATTGTTGATCTCCTAGTCCCATGTACCCCCTTCTGTCCTATGACTACGAACCCGTGGTCCTTCCTTTTTATTTTGTTTGAGGAGTCTTGCCTTCGCTGATCTGTACGGAACGCTGTCTCTTTAATGATATCTGTGTGTAGTTGGAAGTTTTCCTGTGTCTCACCAGTCTGCAGCCCCTCAGACCCAAATAAACACACAGAGGCTTATATTAATTACAAACTGTAAGGCTACTGCCTGTGGCTCAAGCTTCTTGCTAGCTAGCTCTTACAACTAAACTCAGCCCGTTTCTGTTCATCTATATGTTGCCATGTTTTCTGAGGCTTTGCCTGTGTGCCATTACATGCTGCTCCCTGGGTGGCAGGATGGTGTCTCCTTCCTCTCCTTTCTCCTCCCACTAACTCCCTTGGATTTTCCCGCCTGGCTCTATCCTGCCTTGCCATAGGCCAATGCAGCTTTATTATGTATCAGTCAATCAGAGCAACACATATTCACAGCATACAGAAAGACATCCCACAGCATCTGTGCCTAGCCTATCAACCTTCCTGGCCCTTTGGGCTTTATACCTCTGTGAGTTAATGATTCTGGGCCAATTTCCCAAAGGACTATTTTTCGTTTTTTGTGACAGATTCTCAGTAGATAGTACAGACCCTGAACTCATGATTGATTCCCCTGCCTCTTTATAGCATTATCTTAAGTATTGTGTGCTGCCATCCATTTGTCCAATTTCTTGTTTCCCAAAAGTGTAAAAAGAACAGCATAGCTGAGAGTGTGTAGCTCAGTGGTAGACTGTCATGACCCAAAAAACTGAATATAAATTTTTTTTTATTTGTCTACCAAGTTTAAATTCCTTCTGTTGGTATTTGACCCTTTGGACCTCATATCCATCCCATGGTTCCTTAATACCAAGTTCTTGTAGTGCCTTGTACCCTGGTCATGTCTGCAGATTCTTCCATTGGTTTAGTTTTGAGGCTTGCTCATTGCAGAGCTAACATCACACTTATCGTCGTCCCCTAGCCAACTCTAAAGCACCAGGCTTATGGGAATGCATGGTTTGATAGGTCCCAGGCTGCTGGGAACACGGATCGACCAGCACGCCTCATCTTTCCTCACTGTATTTTTCCATACAGTCTTAGGTTATTGTCTTGCCTTTCACATCTATAAATTTTATGTCATTTTAAGGTAATTTTAAATTAAATCCAGAGCTGACGAGTAGCTCATCCACAGCATCACAGAAAATAAGGAAATAAATCAATAAAATTCAGATATTTAGGATTTTCCCCGCCCTCTACTGGGGCGGACTCAGTGTCTAATACCATCCATCCTCATCCCCTGCTCTCTGTAATTTAAATCCTTTATTTACCTTTGGATTTTTAAGACAGGGTCTATGTAGCCCTGGCTGGCCTGAAATTCTAGGCTTGTTAATTTAGAATCTAATATAGTGCTGCAGAGAAGTCCCAAGGTGTTAAATTTACCAAGTTCCTGAACAAAATAGCCTTTCTCTTCATTATTCCTGTTGTAATCCTCATAAAGTCTTTTCATTAAAATTGTAGGGGATTGTATAGTTAGTGTATCTTATTCTCATTTCCAGTTTGATGGAAAGGAAAAAGAAAGTTATGCCCATGTTCATTTTAGACACAATGTAACTTTTCCTTTATGTTAGGGAAGATTTTTAGTTGTGTGCCTTTTATTTCTCTACCTCAAGCAAAGGATGGTTTGTTGTCTACTTGGATTTGGATCCTTAAACAACAATTTTAATAAAAAAGAATCAAGACTGGATTCAGAGTGAAGAGGATAGATTGTGCGTTTGAGGCTAGATGTAGCTAGGGTGTGTTTTAATGAATAGAGTCAAACGCAGTAGTAACTATTCATAACCTGTTCATAATCCATACCTGGCTCTGTAATTCTGTGACATTGTCTAACACCCTGCTCACCACCTTCCAGTCGCACCTGCACCTGTCAAGGCCTCAATCCAAGGACGTGTGGAGCATCTTTCTCCTTTGGTTGTTCGTGGAGCATGTATTTCAACGGCTGTAAGTTTGGCAGAAGCCGAAACCCCAGAAAATTCAGACTTGCTCCAAACCATCCATTAAACGTGAGTTTCCTTTTTAATTTTTATTGTACCATCTACAGGATATAACCATGTATAGTTCCTCAAAAGTTTTTTGAGAACAAAATTTTAGCTATTAAAGTCATAATATGTATGTGGATACATATTCTAAATATGTCGGGTAAGATTTCAGCTATTTCAATTGTCTGTGGGTCTGTCTTCCTGCTTCCCAATACCAGTGGGAACCATTATTAAAGGAAGCTAGGACTTTTCGGGCAGTCAGAGTAGAGCGGACTATTTGTCAACATTCTAAAGACTGAGAAAGTTTCCTACCCGCAGAGCTACTATAAGAGAATTACTGGAGTACGTTTTGTCAAAAGAAGACGTGTGAAGCCTGTGAGACCTAGACGGATGGTTCCAGAACACAAGGCCCTGGTAAGCAGAGATTAGTCAAAGTCACTAACTATTCATCTTTTGAAATTGAAACATGAACTTGTAAGTCCAGCTAGTCAAGCTGGAGCTGGGCGGTTACGGCTGGATAGGTACTAAATATGGAGATACATTTGTATTTTGTTAGGGCAAACAAAAGATGGATCAATTACCATCACTAAACAAAGTTCTTCCCCTAATTATTACATTTGCAGATTTCTTTCTCTGATACACCAATCACTATATTTTTATTTTATTTACTTTTTTGTTTGTTTGTTTGTTTTGTTTTGTTTTTGAGAAAGGGTTTCTCTGTGTGTAGCCCTAGCTGTCCTGGAACTCACTCTGTAGCCCAGGCTGGCCTCAAACTCACAGAGATCCGCCTGCCTCTGCCTCCCTAGTACTGGGATTAAAGGCGTGCTACACCACTTCTGGACTAAACTTTATTTTTTAAACTGGATTGTCTTGTCTGACACCTATAATTTCAGGCTAAAACAGGAGGATTGCTGCTAGTCAAGGCTTCATTGTGAGATCTTGTCTCAAAATCAAATGCCGAAAGACTAGATTTCTGCTATTACTGACTTGATACAACAATTTATGGAGCTCTTACTTAATCAGGCCACCTCATGTGCATCCAAGGAAGCATGTTTTTTTTGTTTGTTTTCTTTTGTTTTGGAGGAGGGGTGTTGGAGACAGGGTTTCTCTGTGTAACAATCCTGGCTGTCCTGGAAACTCACTGTGTAGACCAGGCTGGCCTTGAACTCACGGAGATCCTGCTGCTGCTGCCTCCTGAGTGCTGGGATTAAAGGTGTGTGCCACAACCTGGGAAAGTATGTTTTTAAAAATATTCATCAGTAATCTTTTAGTGAGTGGAAATTATATTTAGATTAAGTATTCAAAGAAAATCACATAATTCAACACATTGGAATTAAACCATTTTAATGCAAGGTAAGTAGTAAATATGATACACAGCTGGTGTCATTCAATGTTTTTGTATTACACATATTTCATATCTGACAGTAACATTCATGAGAAAAATCCCTGTAATATCTGCTGCTAAAGGTATATAACGCCTCAGAACAAGACTAATGAAGTGTGTTTGACCTTTAGAGAAGTTAGATAACTATAGAATATCTATAGTGTGTTATCTGTACTCCCTTAAGTCTGGCAAGCTAAAGCCAGGTGTAGCGGCATAGACCTTGGAGGTCCAAGCCAGGCAGGTCGGAGTACAAAGCAAGGCAGAGCTACGCTACATAGGGAGACACTTGTCTCGAGAAACAAACCAAGGATTGAGAAACTACATTTTTATCCTGCTGTATGACTGAATTACCTGTTTATAAGTACCTTAGAAGTAAATTGATAAGCAGGAAGAAACCCAGGAACTGACAGGACACTGGTATAGCTGGTGTGTGCATCAGCTCTGTAAGCCAAAGGCGAGGACTGGGAAGTCATAGAAAGGCTTGACCTAAGGACACTCATCTTTCATGACGTTTCTCCAGATGCTCTCTTTCTTAGTTATGGACTGGAATTAGGCAAGAGGCTTTGCAAATACTGACTCTAAGGCATGGGGATAGTAATTGTGTTCCAACGAGTTAATGCTGTGCCAAGTTTGGTGGAGATGTTAAAAAATTGGTTTGAAATAAAGAAACCAGACTGTGTCGGCCAAGTCAGCTCTTCCGTACAAAGTGGGAATGTTGATTTGACACTTCCTGAGTGATGAGTAATGTCATCTTGAGGATAATGTGACTTGGGTAGTTGACAGAGTGGTCCTGAGTGCAGGGTCAGTGTGCCTAAACCTTAGGAATGACTGAGAAGAGTAGAGAGGGTCCTGGTGTTGGACACTAACAGGCAGAGCTCCATTAAGAAGCCTTGCATAGGCTAGAAAGAAGCCTCAATGTTAAATGCTGTTATTTGCTTCTGTTCAAAACTTTTCCCAAAACTATCATACAGGTGATGATTTACTCATTCTGACTCTGACACTGGTTTGTCCATACTAAAATGACACTACCATAAAATATAGCTCTCCCGGTGTGCTGGAATTATAAACATATCCATTTAACCTAGATTCTTGGGTAATTGTCTTATTATTTCTCAATCTTCCCCAATCTGTAGCATTTATATAGAAGAGAACCCTAAATACTAATAAATCTCAGTGCATTATTTTCTTTTTTTTTTTTTCAGTGTTGTGTAGATATGAAAACCCATAGCCTCTGCAAGAGCAGTAAGGGGGAACCATCTCCCTAGCCCCTCTCATGTTTTATTTAAAGGTATGGGATCTGTTAATGGAGCGCTGGCCAGCCTCTAACTCAAAATCCTCCGGGCTAGCCTACCAAGTGTTAAGCTCACAGGCATGCTTATTTGAAACTCCTAGGACAAGATATTACATACATACAATACTTTATATATATTGCTCTCTAAACTGGAAAACATCCTTCTATCCCTTACCTTGCCTTCAAGTGTCCAGTTCTCTTAAGTAAACAGATATGTTTTTTGTTCAAGAGCAGTGTTGGGACGTATCTTTCACTATAGAGGTTTCTAATGTTAAAATTTCCATTTCAAAAGATATAATTAGACCATAACAACTTCTAGTAGCTCAGATTAACATGATTATCTTGTATTCTACCCACTGTATTATGGTAAGTAAGAATTATATGTTAGCCATGTCATGCCATTACTTATGGTGGAGTCTTTGTGCCTGTTAACTTACTTTACAGTCTTTTAAAATTATCTTATGGGGATTCTTTTTTACTATAGGAAAAGAGGCTTGAAGACATGTTACAGGGCTTGGCAACTACTTTAGCTCCAATTTATAAGCAGATGGCTCCGGTTGCTTATCAAAATCAGGTATTTTTTTTTTTAAAGAACCCTTCAAATGACCTTAAGCATACGTCAACTTCCTATGTCAAAACAGTTATCGTTAATTGAATCACAACCATAGGCAAAGTGGGTGTGGGGGAAGATGCCGTTTAGAGGTGGTGCTCTGCCATCTTCTTTAGGCTCTCCAGAATTCTGGGGTCAACAGAACTAGGTGGGAGGCCAGCCTGATACACAAGGCACCTTGTTTCAAAATGAGTAAAGGAGGAGAGGATAGAAAAGATGGCTCCATGTTTAAAGCTCCTGGTGTTCTGGCAGTGGTGGCTTATGCCTTTATTCCTAGTGCTTGGAAACCCTCCAGAAACCGGTAGATTTCTGGGTTCAGGGCTAGCCTGGTCTACAGTGAGAGACCCTGTCTCAACCCTCCCCCCTACACACACACACACACACACACACACACACACACACACACACACACAAAAGAGCTCTTGAGATTCTACAGAGCACTCACATGATGGCTCACAACCAACTCCAGTGTCAGGGGATCCTATCCGATGACCTCTTGCTTCTGTGGGCAGTGAATGGCTGTACATACATGGTGAGCTACATACACGTCCGTGCAGACAAGACATCCATAAGTATAAAATAAATACATTAAAAAATAAATAAACATATAGCTGGGCATAGTGACACACACCTTTAATCCCAGCGCTAGAGGCAGGCAGATCTCTGAGTTTGAGGCTAACCTGGTCTACAAAGAGAATTCCAGGACAGCCAGGGCGACACAGAGAAACCCTGTCTCAAAAATAAATGAATAAACACTATGCTGGTATACAGAGACAGGCCCCGCTGACTCATAGTTCATAAAATGAGTACTTTCTGCTGCTTAAACTCACTGTGTTTGTTTCGGGGTGAGGGCCAGTTTGTAACTCAGCAGCCGGAGCACCGAGTACCTATATCCATGGAGGCATCTTATCTACCAGCCCTTAACACTCTTGCACATGTTCTTGCACTTTTGTACACATATCTAGATGCAAAACCAAACTCATACTTAGGAATTTAAGGAGGAAAAAAAAAATCAGGGCTAGATACATAGTTTGGTTCAGAACACTGGCTGCTCTTTGGAAGACATGGTTTCAGTACCCAGCACTCACATGGTGGCCAAAACTGTCCCTAACTCCCATTGTCACCCTCTTCTAACTTCTGAACTTGCACACATGATACACAGATGCATGCAGACAAAACCACCCATACAGAAAACAAGTCTTTTTAAAAAACATCTTTTTATTGTTGTTCTGTTTTTTAAGGTGGAATATGAAGATGTTGCTGGAGACTGTCGACTGGGTTATAAGAAAGGCCGTCCTTTCTCTGGTGTTACCTGTTGCATGGATTTCTGTGCCCATTCTCACAGGGACATTCACAACATGAATAATGGAAGCACTGTGGTACGTACTTGAATGGCTTTTAGTCCTCCTTGCTTTAGCCATGCTTTTTTTTTTTTTTTTTTTTCCTTTCCTTCCTAGACAGGGTTTCTCTGTGTAACCCTAGATGTCCTAGGCTCACTCTGTAGACCACGCTGCCTGCCTCTGCCACCCAGGTTCTGGGATTAAAGGCATGGGCCACCACTGCCCGGCTATCTGTGCTCTTGAAATGTAATTGTATTGAAAATATTTTTTATATACTGTGAGATATTAAGGTCTCTGTATATACATATATATGTGTATATATAAGGTCTCTGTATGTACATATATATGTGTGTGTGCATAAAATTTATTGTTGGACATGGTTGCACATGCCTTTAATCACTGCAATCAGGAGGCTAAGGCATTTGGATCTCTGTCAGTTCTAGACCAGTGTACATCTACAGTAAGATCCGGGTCATCTGGATAATATATAATAGTACACCAGGAGCACATGGCCCACAGAATCAAAGCAGGGTTCCCAGGGGCCTGTGGGTCTGCGCTAGGCCCTCTCCGTATACGTTACATTTGTAGCTTGGTGTTCTTATTGGACTCCCAACACTGGGAATTAGGGGTGTCTCTGACTTTTTCCTGTGTTTGGGACCCTTTTCTCTCCTGAGTTGCCACATCCAGTCATGGTGATTATATCTATTTCAGTATTTTGAGACAGGGTTTCTCTGTGTAGCCCTGGCTGGCCTGGAACTCACACTATAGACCAGGCTGGCCTCGAACTCAGATCCACCTGCCTCGGGCTCCTGAGTGCTGGGATTAAAGGCATGCTCCACCCTCTCCTGGCTAAATTATAATTTTTTAAGTCTAATTTATTTTTTACTTTATGTGTAATAGTTGAGAACTGTTGAGTACTCAATACTTGAATTCTTTTCTCTTCTTTATTTTTATTTATTTATTTTTTGGTTCATCACGATTTATCAAAGCCATATTTTAATGAGATTCAGTTATCCCAAGAACTGGGAAGCCCTAGGCAGGAAGATCACACAAGCTGAAGATCATCCTAGATACTCTATGTCAAAAATTACTTCATTAGGACCTGGGCCTGTGCAGGCTACATTTGCTGCTGATCCTGAAAACCTGAGATCTATCCAGTACTTCCACATGGTAGATGGAGAGACCCAACTGACTCCTTCAAATTGTCCTCTGACCTTATCAGATGCACCATCCCTCATATACACAACAGGCACAGATAAATGCCTTATGATCCCTTTGCTTGTTTGTTTTGGTGTTTACAAATAAATGCTTTAAGAAATCATGACAGGCCGGGCGGTGGTGGTGCACGCCTTTAATCCCAGCACTCGGGAGGCAGAGCCAGGCGGATCTCTGTGAGTTCGAGGCCAGCCTGGGCTACCAAGTGAGTTCCAGGAGAGGCTCAAAGCTACACAGAGAAACCCTGTCTCGGAAAAAAAAAACAAAAAAAAAAAAGAAATCATGACAGAATAATTTGATATGGCCCACCTTGTGCACATAAAGTAAACCCAGTTATGTTTGCCACAAGTCCTGAGGTTGTTAGGGGTGGAGATTTTATTTTATATTTTTACATACTGGCCTGGAAATCATCAATACAGGTCAGGTCAAGAATATACTTAATAAATTCAGTTGCGCCAGCAAGATGGCAAGTAAGTAAATGTAAATTTAAAAACTGTTGAAGGGGCTTATCTTAGTTAGGATTTCTATTGCTGTGAAGAGACACCAGGACCATGGCAACTTCTATACTGATGTATCTCCCCCTTCCCAAGTAAGACTCTCCTGGTTTTCCCATTTCCTCCTTCATATTACTTATATTCTTCAGTTCCCCCTCTGGTGCTCCTCCACCTCCACAGCCCCCAGTTTGGGCAGTTACTCCAGGTTGTGTAGTCGCGTCTGAAGATTTGAAGCTAGGAACCTGTGGTGGCTTGAAAGAAAACAGTCCCCAAAGTGAGTGTCACTATCAGGAGGTGTGGCCTTGTTAGAGGAAGTGTGTTGCTGTAGAGGTGGACTTTGAGGTCTCTTTTGCTCAAGCTTTGCTCGGTGTGACACTCAGTCTACTTCCTGTTGCCCTCTGATGAAGATTTAGCCAGCACCATGTCTGCCTGCACACCCCCATGCTCCCTGCCATGATGATAATGGACTGAACCTCTGAACTGGAAGCAGGCACCTCAATTAAATGTTTTTCCTTTATAAGAAAAAAAAAAAGAAAAACATTTCATTGGGGTGGCTCACTTATAGCGTCACAGGTTTCGGTCCATTACCATCATGAAGGGGAGCATGCCTGAGTGTTCAGGCCACAGAAGGTCACTGACACACTCAGGTATCCTGAGCATAGGAAACCTCAAAGCCCACACCTACGGTGACACATATCCTCCAACAAGGCCATACCTACTTCACACACTTCCTCTAACAAGGCCACACCCACTTCAACAAGGCCTACTCCTAACAGTGCTACTCCTTGTGATATTATGGTGGCCAAGTACACTCAAAGTGCCATAGAGCTTTAGAAACGGCTCAGCAGTACCTGCTCGCACAGTTCAGTTCCCAGCGCCAGGGTCAGACTGAGCACAACTTCCGTTCCTTTTGATCCCATGGGCTCCTCTTGACTTCTCAATCATCTGCACATATATATGTACACACACAGATACGGACACAGACTCACACAAAAACAGGGACAAAAATTAAAAAGGGGATAGGAAAAAAAGCATTCACAAACTCTCGCCCTGACAGGGCAAGATCAAATGTGTTCACTCCATCAGACAAAGATGGAGAGACCCGGAATCCAAGTTCAGCCTCGCTTCATAGTGAGGTGGAGGCCGGGCCGGGCTTCAAAAATAATTGTTCCAAAGAAAAGGAAAGTAAGAATATGTAAATAAATATTTGTTTTAATTTGTGATCATTTATTTGCAATTTTACTCATCTGCTTCAAAAAAAAAAAAGGGAGAAGCCACTAGCATTGAATTTTTTAGTGGCTTGATAGATAATATTTAGTTAGGATTCATACGCCAAATGTAGCCACTTGACACAAAACTGAAACAAAACAAAAGCAGTTGGCTTTGTTACTGCCGTCTTGGTCACTGTTCTGTTGCTGTGAAGAGACACCGTGACCACGGCAACTCTTTCCTTTTTTTTTTTTTTTTTTTTTTTTTTTTGGTCATAGCAACTTTTACAAAAGGAAGCATGTAGTTGGGGCCTTACTTAAAGTTTCAGATGCTTATTAGTCCATTGTCATGGCAGAGAGCATGGCAACAGGCAGATTACAGTGTTGGAGAAGTAGCTGAGCCCTACCTACATCCAGATCAGAGAGAGTTACGTTACAGGTCTATACCTTAATCCTCACAGTCCTTTCAGATGGCGCCACACCCTCTTGACTAAGCATTCAAATGTATGAGCCCAAGAGGCTATTCTTGTTTTGTGTTGTTTTTAAGATTTATTTATTATGTATACAGTGTCCTGTTTGCGTGTATGCCTGCGCGCCAGAAGAGGGCGCCAGATCTCATTACAGCTGGTTGTGAGCCACCATGTGGGTGCTGGGAATCGAACTCATATCCTCTGGAAGAACAGCAAGTGCTCTTAACCTCTGAGCCATTTCTCCAGCCCCTGGGGCTATTCTTATTCAAACCACCACATGTCTGCTGTTGGTGCAGCTAGGCATAGGATGAATGGACACATGCCTGTTTGCCCTTCCCCGTGCCTCAGGTTCTCACGTTGCTTCGAGAAGATGCCCGAGACACGAATAATCCCAAGGATGAGCAGCTCCACGTCCTTCCACTACACCGGCTGGCAGACACTGATGAATTTGGCTCCCGGGAGGGGATGGAGGAGAAGATCCGCTCTGGGGCCATCGAAATCGTTAAGCCAACCAGGAAGAGGCAACGACGTTTCAACGAGCCTATTCCTCGGTGTGGGAAGAGGCGGACCACAATGAAGGAGCCAGACAAGAAACCAGCTGCTGCTGGAGTCAAAAGACAGAAGAACTCCTCCAGTAAGTGTGCCCCACTGCTGTCCCCAGAGGAACCAGGCTGGTGTTCCTTAAACACCTTTCATCCCCAGAAAGACTTGAACTTCAGCTTTCTGGTCCTCTTCTCTTTGCTGCCACCTTCTTGTATAATATTAGAGGGACCAGCCTTAATATTACACATCCCAGGGGCTCAGGAGAGAGAACTACTAACGGAGAGGACTATTTTCAGGAAATAAGAATCTCTGCACACCAAGCTCTATAGTCCACTTGCTTAAATTCCTCTGGCATAACATCCTTTATACACAGCTTCACTTCTGTTCTCGTGCCTAGCTCCTTTCTTGCCTGATTTCTCTCTACACTTATCTAAGTTCTATCTTAATTCTCTCGTCTTAACTCTGCCTCATCTAGGTCCTTTTCATCTCATTCTTACCCAGCTAGTACTTCCCCATCTGGCTCTTCCTCATCTTCCATCTCGTTCCTCTAGTACTCTCTTCTGGCCCTTCAATCTAGTTCTTCCCCATCTCAGTTTGTTCCTCTCAATTTCTTACTCGTCTAGTTCTTCCATTCTCTTTTCTCTTCTCCGTCCCCCGTGCCCTGGAAGTCCTGGTCTATAAAGCCAGGCTTCCAGGGTCAAACGGAGGGGTGATAAGAATCACATAGGGAGGCAGTAACCGTTAATTATCATTTGCAACCCCAGAGGGAAGTGACCAATGGGGAAATGAATTAACTAAAGGCTAGATTTAGGTAATATCTAAGAAGAGGGCTCTTATGTGCTCAACTATAATCTTGAACGTGATTAGTAGAAAATGTTAAGAATCTATAAGTTGCTAGGTAAATGGGAGAAAATAAAACTGCCTTCTTTTTTCCTGTGGCTCCTATCTGTCCAAGCTATCTGCCGTTTTTCTGCAGGGTAAAGGAAAGTGTGCTCAGTCGCTAGGCAACCTATGTACAGCTAGATGCCTCTGGTGATAGTTAAAGGGAGATCTGGAACTAGAGGTAAGGTTTGGGAAAGAAGGAAGTAAAGCTTAATTGGCACATCCGCCAGGCCTTCTCAAACAGGTAGCCTGAATGCTTAAGTCTGTTCTTAGAGAGTACAGAGGTGTCTCTGATAAGGTACTTTCCTCCATCTGGGGATGGACCTGGCCGGATGCTGCCAATAATGATAATTACAGGGAGGCTTGAACTGGGGTTCTGGCTGAGCACAGCTGTCAGCACAGAAAGTTATCTAAATATTCCTAGAAGTGGTTAGGTAAGGAGTTAAAGGTCTATAAAGTTAGTAAGGATGTAGGAAAGGAGGATCCAAGCTGAATTGTATAAAGCTATTACTTAACGTCCACCTGACCTAGGTGGTGTCTCCTTGTGGAATTTACCTTAAATCAGGAGACTTGCATGCAGACTGTTATTACTGCTAGTCCTTGAAAGTGGCCAAGGGAGATATCTGATTCCAGAGAAAGCCTTTCCTGAGGCTGTTCTCCAAATACCTGGAATGTGTTTGTCCAGAGAGTGATCAGTCCACACTGTTAGCCCTTCTTAGGGAAAAGTCAGTTGGGAAAACTATGAAGGCACACATGATTTTCATAACAGAATACAGCTGATATATAACAAGCCAAGTAACACCAAAAGATCCTTGGAATTTGGCTTCCTCTGGAGGAATTCCCTGATCCCTCCAGGTAATGACTTTGCCATAACCAGCTGAGTTCTTATGATATATTCCTGCGGCCTGCAGTACCACCTTACCTTGACACCCTCACCTCCCCCACAGAAATGTGTGGTTGGGGGTTTTTACTCTTTTAGGGGGGACCACCACCCATCTCACACACTGAGGTTTATTATTACTTATAAATGTCCGGCCTTAGCTTGGCTTCTTTCTTTCTTTTTAAAATATTTTATGTACAAGTACTCCATTTACATGTATGCCTGCATTACAGAAGAGGGCATCAGATCTTATTACAGATGGTTGTGAGTCACTGTGTGGTTGCTGGGAATTGAACTCAGGACCTCTAGAAGAACAGCTAATGCTCTTAACTGCTGAGCCATCTCTCCAGCCCAGCTAGGCTTACTTCTAGCCAGCTTTTCTTAATTTAAATTATTCCATCTACCTTTTGCCTCTGGGGTTATACATTTCTCTTACTTAGGTATATCTTACTTTCACTCTTACTCCGTGGCTGGTTGGGTGGATGGTCCCTAGGGCCCTCCCTCCTTCTCTTGCTCCTTTCTTTTTGATCCCAGATTTCTCCCGTCCATTCTCTCCGCCTACCAGCCCTGCCTGGCCCTTCTCTCTGCTCAGCTGTGGCCATTCAGCTCTTATTAGATCAACCAGGTATTTTAGACAGGCAAAGTAACACAGTTTCACCGTTAAAACAGAAGCAACATAAAGGAATGCATGCAACACATCTTTGCATCATTAAAATAAATGTTCCGCACCATAAACAAATGGAACACGTCTTAAAATAATACTGAACAACAGAAATGGCTCCATTCTATATTTTCACCCTCCCGGAGTCCTCATTCACAGTACTCGTGGTACCTGCTGTTCCTTCTGCTACCTTTAAGCCGCTGTTAGCTCTAGCGACCCCTGCCATTTTGGGGTTAGTAACTTTGTAGTAATGCTCTCGGGTTTTTGATTTTGATTTTTCAAGACAGGGTTTCTCCGTGGAGCCATCGTTGTCCTGTGTACCAGGCCGGCTTCAAACCTGCAGAGATCTGCCTGCCTCTGGGATTAAAGGCAGTCGCCACTGCTACCTAGAGCAGCCTGTTTTTTGGTTTTTAACTAAATATCTTTTGTATTAAAGTGTAATTATCTTCACATCTGGAAGCTAAGTTTGCATGATGATTTCTTTTTCATGCTTCATGTGGACTTCTTGGTAAGAGTGTCTGAAGGGACACTAGGCCACTTGAACATGTGGCTCTGGCAGGCCTTGCCCTTCTCTCCCGTTCTCTCGGCCTTGCTAAAAAATTAGATTGCAAAAAAAAAAAAAAACAAATTAGATTGCATTTCTAAAGCCAGCTGCCAAGGATTATTCCCTTATTTGGCCGCTTCATCCTCGTGAGGCTGCCACCACAGTCCAGCAATTAGGTGACCCTTTGGCTCACCTAATTAACATGCCCAATTAAAAATAAAAAACACCTTATCCCGACATGGGTTTTCCCCTTTCCCTTAATAAACAGCTTTTTGCCTGTGTGCCATGTATTGTCTCCTCTATCCAGAGACAGTCCTTTGTCCCTTGGGGACAAATACCCTCCCCTCTTTCTCTTATCCTCTGTCTCCTCTACCACCGCATCCTAGCCTGTTCTACCACAGACCTCCCTTCTCCTCTCAAAAATGCCACCCACAAGGTCACTTCCAGCTGTTTTCTGCCTGAGTCAGAAAGCAGCCACTTTAACTTTTCTTCCCTGCTTAATAAAGGATCTCTCGGTGAAAACAGGTGCTGGGTGTGGTTCGTCCCAATCCAGGGTCCTGGAGGAAGCCCTCACTCACTATTTCCGGATTCCTTTAGTGTTGTCTGCCTAATTCATGGACAAAGGTTTCAGCTTTTTACTGAATCTCAGTCTATTTCCCAAGACTGGAAATGCTTCTCACAAATATCATTGACTTGATAATTCTGGGGTGGCAATTCTGGAATTGGAACTGGGTGTGGTGGTGCAAATACATGCTTAATTCAGTCAATAGATCTGAGAATATTAATTGATTCCAATGTGATCACTTTTTAAATTTTTGCAATGGATTTTTTTTCATCTCAGAATGATTATAATAATTTGTTTTATATTGCCTTTTAGATTTTTTTTTTCCTCTTTGCTCACAGATTTTCTTTTTTAAAGTGCCTCAATGTAGTCTGGTGGTGGTGGTGGTGGTGGTGGGGGTGGTGGTGGTGGTGGCACATGCCTTTAATCCCAGCACTTGGTAGGCAGAGGCAAGCAGATCTCTGTGAGTTCAAGGCCAGCCTGGGCTACAAAGCGAGGTCTAGGATGGCTAGGACTGTTACACAGAGAAACTCTGTCTTGGGGCGGGGTTCGGGGGCTTTGCTCAATGTTCATTTCCCTGTCTTGAAGTTGCAGAGACTTCTCATACTGACTTTGAAATCTTAACACAGACCTAATTGTCCCTGATAGCTCCTGTTACAGTAGGATGTTCAGGGGTTTTCTTCAGTTTTCAAGTGAATATGGTGAGGGGTATGGTGAGGGGCAAGGAAGATGGCTGCTTATTAAAGAGGGGTCTTTGAGGAAAATTGTTCCGTGAACAGTACAATCAGCTGAGGTATAGCTCCATGGTAGACTACTTGACTAGTCTTAGGGAATTCCTGGGATTCGTTGCTAGCATGATCCTAAAACATTAGAAGCCTGGGTATTTTGGCTTATGCTTGTAATCCCGGCACTGAGACAGGAGGTTGCTGTACACTGTGGGCCATATTATAAAGACCCTCTTTCAGACACACATTCTGCCTGCTTGTGCATCCCTGGTGCCTGAGGAGGTCAGAAGAGAGTGTTGGATCCCTGGAACTGGAGTTACAGACAATTGTGAGCTTCCATGTGGGTGCTGGGAATCAAACCCTCGTTCTCTGCAAGAGCAACAAGTGTTCTTACTTCTCAGCCAACAGCCCAGTGTCCAAGACACATTTTTTTTTTTATTTTTATTTTTTTGGTTTTTCGAGACAGGGTTTCTCTGTGTAGCTTTGCACCTTTCCTAGATCTCGCTCTGTAGACCAGGCTGACCTCTAACTCACAGAGATCCGCCTGGCTCTGCCTGCCGAGTGCTGGGATTAAAGGCGTGCGCCACCACCGCCCGGCCCAAGACACATTTTTAAAAAGTGAAAAGGGCAGGCCATTTTGGCACACTACTTTAATCCCAGTACTGGAGAGGCAGAGGCAGGCAGATCTCTGAGCATGGTCTATACAGTGGTTCTTAATCTTCTTAATGCTACTACCCTTTAATGACTCTCGACCATAAAATGATTTTCGTTGCTCCTTCCTAACTGATTTTGCTACCGTATGAATCATAATGTAAATATCTGATATTTCGTGGTGACCCCACGAAAGGGCTGTTTGACACCCACTCACCCACAAAGAGGTCTCGACCCACAGGTTGAGGACTGCTGGTCTACGTAGTGAGCGCCAGGACACCCAAGACGATGTAGAGAGATACTGTCTCGAACAAAACAAAGCTTATTACAGGCCTAATCACAGCCAAGTGATAGAGTGCTTGCCTACCCAGGAGCTAACACCAGGAGGCAGAAAAAGCATTTAAGACTAATTTGTAACCACCCACACGTGACAACACAGCTTCCGTTTGTTTTCACGTTTGTTGTGACTTTCTTTCTTTCTTTCTTTCTTTTTTTTTTTTGGTTTTGGTTTTTGGTTTTTCGAGACAGGGTTTCTCTGTGTAGCTTTGCGCCTTTCCTGGAACTCACTTGGTAGCCCAGGCTGGCCTCGAACTCACAGAGATCCTCCTGCTTCTGCCTCCCGAGTGCTGGGATTAAAGGCGTGCACCACCACCGCCCAGCTTTGTTGTGACTTTCTGTTCGTGAACTGATAGTGAGATAGTGCAACCCAGAGTTAAAATTGAAACCACGCCCCCTTTTATTTTAAAGGTTCAGACAACACTAAAAACTACTCATCGGCCTCATCTACTCCTCACCCAGTGAAGGAAGAATCTCCAGACTTCTGTCCCACCCAGGCTTCCTCCGGGAAAACAGCTACCTGTGCGTACAATGAAACAGCCTCAGGCGGGTCCCCAGAAGCAAGCAGCAATCTCCGCTGCACAATGCCTTCTGGAACACACAGTGGTGCTAATGCAGCTGCTGGCGAATGCCCTGGAATTGTCCAGCCTGGTGAGGTGGCTCCTCTTCCTCACCCGTCTTTCCCCAGAGCAGATGCCTCTGGTCTTGCTGATCCGCTCACTAGTCCATCTGAGCCGCTAACTTCTAATCAGTCCCTCAGCTGTCCTCAGGAACCGGCTTCCTGTCAGGTGGGAGACAAGCAGCCCTCTGGTGCAGATGAGCCTCTTTCCGATGACCTGTCCTCCGACGACGAGGATAACAACAATGCTCAGATTGATGAGTTTTGGTCGGACAGTGAGGAGGTCTACTTTGATCCTAGCTATGGTGGAGTGGCAATAGCCCCCATTCATGGCTCGGTGCTGATTGAATGTGCCCGGAGAGAGCTTCATGCTACCACCTCTCTGAATCAGCCCCAACGACCTTGTCCTTTACGTGTGGCCCTTGTATTCTACCAGCACAAAAACCTGAATAGGCCTAGACATGGTTTTGATCTCAACAGGATTAAGTATGAATCGAGAGACTTAAAAAGAAAAAAGTCCTTCGACCGGGAGGGTCCTGATTTATTCCGCGAAGCCAATTTACTGTGCAAAATTCCTTCCCGTGTTGCACCAACCTTAACCCACGACAATATTGTCACTGTGTCCTCTTACGCTCTCACTCATGTTGCAGGACCCTACAAGGATTGGGCCTGAAGGCTTTTCTCCCATAATGCCTTTGCTAGTGCAGTGTAGTCTCTAAGGTGCTGTTCAAAAGAAAGTCTCATTGTTGTTTACTGTATAATTTCACCCATTTCAGCTCGGAGGTAAAATTCAAAAGGGGGGGAGTGCTTAACTGTGACTATATTTTGAGAATTGGTGGAAGGTATACATTTTCAGCAAAAATGCAAGTTTTATAGTTTAAATACGAAAAGAAATATCTTGGTTAGGTGTTGACCATGATAGAATCGTAGTTTGGTGCTTCAAATTAAGCTTGTTTACTATGAAGAGGATTTTAACAGGTTCCTGCAATAAGATGTAAAAACCAAGATACACAGTGTTCACTCTATTCAGTTCCTGGTGCTTAACCCCATCAACACGTGTAGTAATGAGCTGAATGATTCATGGTGCCGTCCCTCCAGCAGCTTCCGGTCATTGCTATCATGTCTGCACATTTCTTTGAAATAAACCAATGAAATGCTTTTTCTCTTAAAATATCTCTCCTGTATAAAATAATTCTTTATTCTAGTGATGGTTGGAGGCTGTTCGTTAACTGTAAATATATCTATTTTGAAAAGCACTTTCTATTTTTAAAAGTAACTTGAAATAGTATAGTAGCAGAATCCTATTGTCTATTATGTATGCATATTTGCATACCAGAGAAGTCATTTATTGTGTAGAGTTCCATACTGTTAAGTGCAGCCTATATTCAAATAATCTATGACTTATGTTCTCTACTTATAAAATAGAGGATCTCCAAAAAATTAAATACAAAGTGCCACCAATATCAATTTCCCCTTTTTAACTAGAAGGAAAAAAAAAAAAGTGTTCTGAAATGTCTTCATGACATGTTTTCAAAGGGAGAAGGGACAAATTGGAGTCAATAAATGCTCCCGGTGATTCAACATGAGGAAGTAGATAGTTAGTTTTCCTTCCCAAATGAGAAGAAAATATCCTGTAGGAATAATTGAGGGGAAAAATCTATTATCTTTATTGCTTCTAGGCCAGAGTCACATGGAAAAATCTGTACTGTAAGCCAATTAAGAGCCTAACTATTCATTAAACTTAACCTTTTGGGTTTAGGTTACTGATAATTTATTTGGCAATTCCAACTTCTTTAGTAATCCCCTATTTTGAAGGTCGTTCTGATTAGTGTTCCAAGGTTCTTCTCACTGTTTAAGAAAGACTCCCCAAACAAAAAACCTAGAACCAAGAGAACTTTCAGTGAAATCCAAATGCACAGGTGCTATGACATTCAAGGTATTGGATTCTTCGGAAGTACAGGAACCCTAATGGTGCTTCTCAGTTTCCATAGGAAGCCCACAACTACTATCACAATCTTGGTGCAAATGCAAACAGTTCCAGCAAGCTCTCTAGAGAATAACTTATTAAAATAATATATGGTGCAAAAGTTCTGACTAAGGAAAAAGAAGGGAATAGGAAGTGTCCATTGACATTCCATTATTTACACGTAGATTTATGCTCCTTGAATATATACAGTAGGGTAATCTGTTGACCTGATTTGGTGTTTTGTGTGCCTTAGATTTCTGTTTAAAAACATGTCTATTTTAAGTCTAGGGTTTCTTAGATGTGTAAGTATATAAATGTGATTGTTTATTGCTTCGGCTGCTTCGGTGAGGTATTTGTTAGTGCATACTATCAGGAATACTCCCTTGTGAAGTTACCTTTGAGGATTTGGCCTTAGCTCCCACTAGAAATTGTTTCCTTGCCATGCTCACTACTAGGTAAAATCTCCTCCTGCCTTTATTCATCCATTCATCTATCCATTTCTCCAATGCACACTTAATTGAATCTCTGGATTCGATTTGATTTTGTTTTTCCTTGAATCACTATCCAGGATGCAATCTTATAAAGACTGCTTGGAATTGCTTTCTAAGGAAATAGCAAATTACCTTTTAAAAAAATATATACATTCAAACTAATTTATTTTTAATATTAAGGGTTATTCAAGACAGAGTTTCTCTGTGTAGCCCTGGCTGTCCTGGAACTTGGTCTGTAAACCAAGCTGGTCTGGAACTCAAAGAGATCCATCCACCTGCCTTTGCTTCCCGAGTGCTGGGCTAAAGGTGTGTGCCGCCATGCCTGGCTCAAGAATGGTCTTTCTTATGAAACAACAAAATAAATTGGTTTGAGATGACAGTCACTTATCAACTCCTTTAACATTCTTTCTGCACCTCTATTGTTTTACTGTAACTACAAATTCCTTTTCTTTAATCTTATTTGTGAAGCTCCAGTTCAGGCTGTTCATGGTGTGAACACTGAATGCTTTGTCGTATACAAACTCCATGGTAGCCCACCTGACGCTTTGTGAGACTGGGTCTCTATGTAGTCCTGGCTTTCCTGGAACTCACATGGTCGGCCAGGCTAGCCTACAATTCACAGAAATCTGCCTGCCCCTGCCTCTGCTGGGATTAAAGCTGTGCTCCACCCCTCCAAGCTGTCTTGTTTTGGTTGTGCTTGTCAGCCTCACGTATATCTATATCCCGTTTCCAATCTTCTACATGGTACCAAACAGACCATGTCATAAATTCCATTGAAATATATTGTTGGGACATGAGGCTGATAGAGGTAATTTTTTGCAACATGTTCACATCTTAAATTACCTCCCAAATGTAATCATTGCATTTGTGAGACGCAGAACTTCATTAGGTGAGAGCTGTAAGCCATTCACCCTCTTACAGAGCTGAATGGATAGCCCTGTGTAACTGACTTGATTCACACGAGCTAAACTACTTTCGAGTACTTTTACTCCTTAACATTTCACAATAGCAGGTACAAAACTAACCCCAGATTGGTCACGGATGTTGAGACTTCTATGTGGGATAAAGCTATGACATCTTCCATCAATTGTGGGCACATTTGAATGGAATGTGCCAGCTAAGGTGTGTGCCATCTTTGATACAAAGTTGCCTTCAGTTAACACTGCTCACTGCATGAGAATCGTTTTGAGTCTAGATTTAATACAACTGAATTTTCATCTTCACTAGTAACTTATGATAAGAATTATGAGGAGAAAAAAAAGATAATGTAGTGGATCTCACTGCAGTAGAAGTCATAAAGCTCAGCCTCTGTGCCCACAGCACAGATGGCACCAATCAGCTTGTAATTGCTTGAAGGCTGCTCCGTTCTTAGAACTGTACAAAACAAACTTTAATTTTCTCGCCTAGAGAGTACTGTATTATGGAGAACTATCCTTATTTTTGTACAAGTCAAAAATAAAACAGCTTTCTGTCCTCGAGGGAGGTTCAGAGCAAGAAAAGTAATGGTTAAACTAGGTCAAGAATCCCTTGACTATCAATAGCCTGGGCTTTGTGCGGAGAAATTAGCTGACATTTACCTTTGACTCTAGCCTATTCACTTTCCTGTAAATATGGCAATCCCTGGCTGCCATTCTCTCTGGAACCTAGTGTTAGGAAAACTTTGGCTTTAAGGAGTGGCTGGTGAAACAGTTGAGAACAGCATATTTTCATTGTATATACTCCCTAGTGGTGGATGCACAATCCCTTCCCGCCCCTCACCTAATTAAGTGCCAGCAGTTAATTGTGGTGTGGCCATCTTTGTAACGGGAATGCTGGTTTATTGTGCATAGCCCTCCTGAACTTGTTACTACAATGTGGCGTATTGAGCCCTGTGGTATAGTCATTGCTTGGTTGTTTAAGACATCTAGATCTTTTCAAATGAAGTGGGTGTTTCATATTGTATTTCTCATAGCATTAGGAAATGAATAATGCCAATCCCGTTGTCAGGAGGACCATTCAGAGAGAGTCAGTGAGTCCTCCTACAAAACTTGATTCTGTATATTTTCTTACAAAGTGTGAAGACTCCTGAGCATGTTTTTCTTTGTGTAATGGAAGATGGGCTTCTGTATTAAGTTGTAGATAGAGCTGGACTTTTAGAGTTTCATGGTCTTGTGTAGCCAGTCTTGAACTATGGCTGAGGGTGTTGAGAACTTCTTTTTCCCTTCCTTTTTCTTTTGAAACTGGGTCTCACCATGCAGCCCTGGCCAGTCTAGAACTCGAGGAGACATAGGCCAAGCTGGCCTTGAACCTGACAGAGGTTCCTCCTGCCTCTGCCTCTGACTACACCCCTGCTGGTTTCTGTAGTTCTGGGAACTGAACCCAGGGCCTTGAGTGTGATGGGGAAGCACTCTTATCAACCTTCCCACCACAGGGGAACTTGGTTTCGTTTTGTTTGTTGTAGGGAATCATGTCTCTACAAAACCTTAGCGTGTTGCCAGGGTTTTTTCTGGAATTTCTCCCTTAGATATCTCCTTTCTTATTTGCTAGGGAACAGACACAGGACACCCTGCCCAGATACCGTACCTTTGTATTGGCCCCAGGTCTTTTCCCAGATAACTAGTTTGCTCAAACTATGTTTTTCATAATATCAAGTTGACCCTGAGGCCCCATTGTGTTAAAAATTACCTTGTGGCAGTCTGTAATGTCTCTAGCTCGAAGTGACTTATTCCTTTTACACCTTCTGATTTCCTCATGATTAAAAACCTGCTGCTCTATGTAGATTCTGGCTCCATCACCCAGCTCATCCCTTATGCAAATACATCTGGTTCATTTGAGTTGCCACGCAGATCCTCACTCCTCTGCCTTCCCTTTTGAGACATTATCTCATTATGTAGTACAGGCTGGCCTTCAACTCTGTTTTGCCTCAGCATCTTTTAAAATGTGTCACGAAGCCCCACACCCAGCTTGGCTCAAATCTGTAATCCCAACTGTTTGCTGGGCTGAGGCAGGCTGATAGAAAAACCACACAAAACGGAACAGAGCTGTAGGCAGCTGAATGCTGAAGTGCTTGCCTACTGAGCTGGAATACCTCTGGGTCCAATTCCCAGTATTGCAGAAAGGATCAAGAGTGTGCGTGCACAACTTTTCAGTTAGGGGTAAATACAATTTAAATATAAGTTAAATATGCCCATTCTCTTGTGTGGCTTTTCCATCTCCATCTGCTAAGATTACAAATCAGCCAGGCAGTTTTAGTCACTGGGTTTTATATGCAGATAGACTTTCTTTTCCTTATCCTACAAACTTATTTGTTGATAGGAACCTGTTTCCTGAGATAAATTTACTCTTGAAATTCTTCAACTGTAATAGGTAATAATGATAGCCCTGGTATAATGGAATTAGAAACTTGTCTGAAACCCCCCAGCTCAGACCTTACAGTCCCACATGACTACACATAATCTAGTTTCCAAAATAAATCCTTGGTGATGAGCCACCAGAAGCTCTGGTGATGGAGGCAAGGTGCAGAAAGGGGAATTATGCTCCCTTCAGCAAAGAGAAAGACATTCATGCGCCAAGCTCAAAACCAAGAAGTACTTGTAGTATTTCTCTGCTCTCTTCAAATTTTAACTGGAAATGGATGTTTAAATCAAGGTAATACTTTGAAAATAAATAGGACATTAATAAAATAATAAGCATCTCTCCCTAGGTGTGGTCCACACACCTGTAACTTCAGCTCGTGGGGAGATAGAAGCAGTAGGATTTTAGGTTTAAGGCCAGCCTCAGCTACATGAGATCCTGTCTTAGGGACTGCTTTGTACAACTTTGTCTTCCCGATATTGAAGCTTAGAAAACACAGTTCTCTTTTAGAGATGACTGCAAGCAACAGGAAAGGCCAGTAGCTTACTCCATGTCACATAGCAAGTCAAGGAATAGAAGTGATGCGGTGATTATGAGTGCTTTGCTTCCGTGTACGTGTGTCATGGGTTCGGTGCCCGTCGAGGCCACTAGCATCCCCAGGAACTGGAGTTAGGTTGTTGGGAGCTGCCATCTCGGTGCTGGAAATCTAACCAAGGTCCTCTGGAAGAGTAACAAGTGCTCTTAACCAGTGAGTCAGTCACCCAGGAATGAAAGGCTCTCCAGCTGCCAAGTGCTCTATGCAGTTAGGCAGGAAAAACTGAATTAGGGTGTTACTGGATAGAGCTATTAGAAAAGTATGAAAATTATTTATAAAACATGTTTCTTAGCAATTTTGTTTCCATTGTTTACCTACCTGTTGTCATTCACATGTTAAAGGTCTCAAATTCTCATTTGTGCATTAAAGGTTAGGTTTATGATTTATATTTTGGTGTGTGTGTGTGTGTGTGTGTGTGTGTGTGTGTGTGTGTGTGTGTGGCAGGTTCACAATAGAACTCTAGCTGACCTGGAAAATTCTATATAGCCCAGGACCAAATTCTATGATCCCTAGGTGCATGGAGTGCATGTGTGAACCACCCTATTCAGTGATCAAAAGCATAGAGAATATCCCTTTACTATTAATAGAAAGACAAAAATAAATTTTCCACCAAGTAATTTTTTAAATAGGACTTTTAAAGCCCCTCACAATCAAAGTTTAATATGTTTGTTTAAGTATATTGAAATGAAGGTTTCTTGAAGGAAATGGTGCTAGTTGAACATTTTAGTTCCTAGCCCTTTGTTATAAATATGTGAAATTATTATCTCTAACAGGCTGTATTGTCTCTAGATTGTATGGTTCGTCTTGTTGGAGTGTGTGTGTGTGTGTGTGTGTGTGTGTGTGTGTGTGTGTGTGTTCCTTCTGCTTCTTTGTAGCCATATAAATCTCTTGAGCAAATATAACTTTACCTAGAAAGAATACTGAGATGTATTTGTAAAATTTCTAGTAATCTCCTCCCTATAGGTTATTTTACCGACCTCTCTATATGGAAGTAGCATATTTTGACTATTGTGATTACATTCTTTGGCACAAAAACAAACAAACAAACAGTGTGTCTTTGGGTTGGGGGGAACAGGCCAAGTAACCTTGACTTCAAGTGAGACCTCCTCTTAAGTTGGCTGTCTTGTTTCCAGCACCTGTTTTGTGCTCTGATGAAATGGCTGGCTGTATTTGACTTTACAAATACAGCTCCTAGGAAAGATTAAATATTTTTATTGCAATGTATGGTCATATTTTTTTTAGCCTTTATGGAGTTAACATTGTGATAGGTGCTTTAAGAGAAATATTTTTCCAGAAATGGTTTTATAGCTAAAACTATGGGCAGCTTTTGCATTGTGATGTGTGGGTCGATGGTTATATTTGGGTTACTAGGAAATCTTGAAGTGTTCCCTAAGGAGAAAGCTGTATGATTCCATGGCAGAGAGATCAACATGAATTTCTAGTTTGATCATAGTGTAAGTTAACATGCATGTCATTAGCTTAGTTTACAGGAATCAGCAGATTGCTTATCATTGGTGGGAATAAAACATTTCATTCACGTTCTTCACCATATACAACAGTGCTGAATTTCCTCTAGGCACATAATCATTTTCCTAAGATAAGGCCTTGCCGCCTAACTCTTGGAATATGTTTACTGTTGACTTTCAGCAATTGCCATCCTGCTGTTGTATCTCACTAATTGAAGTTTTTATTATAGAAAATGCTGTTCAGATTCCAAAAACTATTTGATTTGGTTCTTCACCTATGAGGGGACAGTTAAGGAAAGCACTTCATCACATTAAAGGGAAAGAGAATCTTATAACCGTGATGGTTTTAGTACATGATCAATACTGAGTCCTCTGCACAGAATGGAACACTTCCTAGCAGTACTTGAATACTTGTGAGTTGGAATTGCATGTTACTTGAAAGATCTAATTAAGCTAAATTTTGGTGCACAGCGGTTGTACATGATTTCATGTTTATGTAGCAGAATACATTGAAATGTACTAGTATTGAAACATAAATGTAAAAATAGTTGTGGAAATTGTCTTATATTTTCCTTATGTCTCATTTGTTTAAAGCATAAATTTTCTTTTATTGTTCTAACTAAATAAGGAGAAATGAATACTGTAATTGAAAATATATTTTAAATCTTTTTGTCATGTGTTTTTTTTTTTTTTAAGCTATTGCAAATTGTATCATTCCTGATTATACAGAACTTTGTGGGTGGTATAAAATAAATTTTATACTTCTATTTTGCACCTGGTGGTCTAATTTTTCTTTGCTCTTCGTAATCTTATTTAAAAATATAGCTACCATTCCTTCCCATTTTAATTACAAAAGACTTATGGTTTAAGCAAACAGATCATGTTTAAGCAGAAAATCAGTGCTACTTGCTACATTGGAAGATATGCTGAGCATACCCAAAGCCCCAATCCATAGAACCCAAAGAAAGGATTGTTTTAATTTTATTTTATGTGCCTGGGTGTTTTGCCTGTGTATATGCATCTGTGCACCAAGTGTAAGTAAGCCCCTGGAGGCACTCTAGTGGGCAGGCCCCTCCCCCGAGGACCTCTAACTGCCAGGTTCCATCCACAGAACACTCTTAACTTCCCTAACTGCTAGACCCTGCCCCTACCCTGCAGAGCAAAAAACCCAATCTCTGGACATGAAATTCCACCCTGAGAAGCTCCACCCCCTTCCCAAGAAGCTCTATGTAAGCCCTCTACCCTGTTCAGTTTGCTGCTGTTTCTTGCTCAAACAGAGGCAGCCACCCTCCTGGTTTTTTTCCCTCCCAATAAATCTCTTGTGTGATGTTTGTTATGCAGTGTGACTTTGTGGTATTCCTTGGCTTCCAGCTGCCCATCCAAGCTGCAATGGTTATCTTTGGTGCCGTGACTCAGATAGGCTCTCCTAGTGCCTGCATTTCCCCTCATGGTCTAAGCAGCACTGGGACACTATCCCCTGTCTCCAGTCCACCCTCAATAGACTCATCTGGCTAACCGATCACTCAGCACCCCATCCACCAGAATCAAATAGGTAAGTTTTCCCTTCGGTCTGTGTAAATCTTTCCCTGAGTCCGAGGAAGTGACCATTGAGTGTCCAGCACCCATCTAAGTACTCTTGGAATTGAGCTGCAGTGACCTTTTCCCTCACCTCCCTTATTCATGGGAACTCAGCACTCCAGACCCTCCCATTTCCCCTTGGGATGCCTCTTAGAAAACCCACCTGACACCGGACCTGAAGGGCACTAAATTTACTCGCTTTTGCAATCAAATTTGGCTTCGATATCCCTTAGATAATCAATCCAAAGGGCCACCTAATGGCACCTTAGATCCTATTATTGGGGATCTTTACAAATACTGTGAGGGATCGGGGGAAATGGAAAGAGATGTCCCTAATCCCTTATTTCTGCTCCAAGCCCTGTTTGTCTAGTCTCCCCTCCCCCACACACTGTGTAAATGTCCTGGCTTTTAAGTTACCATAGATGGATCTGTAAATTTGTTGCAGAGTGGGAGCTAGGAGGAGACCAAGCAGGAGGAGGAGGAAGCAAAGGAGGAGACCAGCATGCACACACTCCTCCCTGGCTGGTGCTTCTCTCAGCTCCTTCCTGTGGTGTCCTCTGTGTCCAGAGTTCAAAACTTCCTATCTTCCGCCTTCTTTGATGGCTTACTGGATTTAGTTTGACTGGGATTCAGGTGTCTTTCAGGTATGAGTGGCATTGGACCATTGTTCTATGCTATCCCACTTCAGTTGAAAGTTGGCTCTGGCCGGGCGGTGGTGGCACACGCCTTTCATCCCAGCACTCAGGAGGCAGAGGCAGGTGGATCTGTTCTGAGGGTCTAAGAAAGTGTTATGTAAGTCAAAGTTCTGAAGGTATAAGAAAGTGTTTTGTTCTGGAAGCAAAAGTGATTTAAGGCATGAAAGTCCTGAAGGTATAACAGAGTGATTTGGAGTGATGGAAAATGTTTCAGATTTCTTTCTTTCCCCTCTATGCTCTTGTGAAATCTGTATTTCATGGTTCAACCAGACCAATTGCACGGTGGCGTCTAGAGACTGCTCACCAGCAAGTTGCCAGAAAGATACTTATCCCTGTGACATCTAAATCAACTTGTAGAACACCTGTCCCCTATTCCTTCTTTCTCTATGATCAAACTAGAGATCACCATCAACATTGGCCAGATGTAGTCTGCCCTTAGCAGTCATATAAAAGTAAGATCAGACAACTTCAGACAGATCTTCAAAAAATCCTAAGAAACAGCTTGATGCCTCTGGCCAGTGGGTCATTGTAGTCCAATATGACACTGGATGCTGCCTTTCTCAGCCCTTCTTTTCCTTCTTTCTTAATCCTACTAGTCGTACCCTGCCTTATAAACTTCTTGTCTAGATTTCTTCAACAACAGATCCAAGAGATTTCTAACCAGACTTTTAACCAGTTACTATGACAGGATTACCAGCCCCTAAGGACCTGCAGCACCTGGTTACATCCTGATGATGAAGATCAAGATTGCCAAAAGAACCTCGACACCCTGATTTAGCAGGAAGTATTCTAATGATAACATCGCCCCCTTTCCTGTGACCTGATAGTTTATTAATAATAATCAAAAAGGGGGGGGAATTTAAGCCCCTCAAGCCACTCCTGTGGCCAGGGTCATACCCCAAGGACCTCTAATTGCCAGGTTCCACCCACAGAATACTCTAACTGCTGGACCCTGCCCCAACCCGGCAGAGCTTGTCCAATCTCTGGACATGAAATCCCACCAATCTCCACCCTGAAAAGTTCCACTCCCTTCCCAAGAAGCTCTGTATAAGCCCTCTATCCTGTTCAGTTTGCTGCTGTTTCTTGCTCAAACAGAGGCAGCCACCCTCCTGGTTTTTTTCCTCCCAATAAATCTCTTGTGTGAAGTTTGTTGTGCAGCGTGACTTTGTGGTATTCCTTGGCTTCCAGCTGCCAGGATACCTTTCCATCTGAGCTGCAAGGCTTACACCAAGTGTATGTCTGGTGCCTATAGATGTCGGAAGAGGGCATTCAATTCCCTCTAGCAATAGTCCTTTCTACATATAAATGCACCTAATCTTCAATTGGAAAATAGGCATAGAAAAGTCAAATCACACTGACCGGTGGTGGCTCACGCCTTTAATCCCAGCACTCTGAAGGCAAGGTCAGGCAGATCGCTGAGTTCGAGACCAGCCTGGTCTAGAGTGAATTCCAGAACAGCCAGGATTATACAGAGAAACGCTGTCTTGAAAAAAACAAAATAGTGTGTGTCGAGGGAGAGCCAGGATTGAATCTATGCCATG
This sequence comes from Peromyscus attwateri, assembly GCA_902168425.1. Taxonomy (NCBI): domain Eukaryota; kingdom Metazoa; phylum Chordata; class Mammalia; order Rodentia; family Cricetidae; genus Peromyscus; species Peromyscus attwateri. Next base: position 12,694 of record CABHPP010140693.1, on the reverse strand, counting down.
ATGCATGCTCTTAGCTTCACCTCAAACTTGCCAGGCAAGCGCTCTTAGTACTGAGCTACAGTCTCGACATGCTCCCCTACCTGGGAGTGAGTGTGTGTGTGTGTGTGTGTGTGTGTGTGTGTGTGTATAAATGAAAGTGAGAAGCGAAAGGATGGCAACTCTGCTTCCTCAATTGGACCTGAGGTAGTATTTCTCATATTGATTGTACCAGGCATTGAACCCAAGGCCTCTTTTGTGCTTCCCAAGTACCCGTCATTGAATTACTCCCTCAGCCCCTTTCCGGTTTATTTTTAAGACAGTTTCACTACATTAACCATGGCTGGCCTTTCGATCTCCCTGTCTCCTCCCAAGTTGCTGGCATTATGAGTGTGCTCTACCATGGCCAGCCATAGAATTGCTCTAGTTTTCAGCAGAATGATACAATGGAGTTACCACGCCAAGAGTCTCAGGATACTACAAAACAAAAACTAGATCCTTTTTAAAGACAAAATGTTACTTTTTCTCTTTCCTTAGTTGTGTGTCTGTCTATACGTCTGTCTGGTTTTTTGTTTTTTGTTTTTTTGGTTTTTTGGTTTTGTTTTGTTTTTTGTGTGTGTGTGTGTGTGTGTGTGTGTGTGTGTGTGTGTGTGTGTTTTATGTCTCCTAGCCCAGGCTAGACTTGAACTCAAGGGGATCTTTCCTCAGCCTTCTAATTTCTGGGATTTACAAGCATGACCTGCTGTGCCCAGGCCTACATATAAATTGTTTCATGGGAATGGGGTGGCCTGGCGCTCTCTCTAGAGTTCATGGTTGCTTAGTTATTGACTCTGCCTTCTTAGATGGTAAAGCAAAATTACTTGGCAAAGGACTAGGACACGTTTCCACCTCCTGATCCTGGATTGTCCAAAGGTTAAATGGCCTGCTAGCAGAGCCCCAATTTTGACAGGCAAAGCTGAGCCTGGAGCTGCCACTGCCTTTCTAGTTTGACCTTCGACACTCTCTGATCATCCTTGTAGTCCTTTTCTTCCAATCCCGTCTGTTCACAAGTGGTGACAAGCATTTTCTTCCGGGTGAAAAGACTTTGACCGTTGTAGTTTGTAGGATCTCTGAGTTTGAGGCCAGCCTGGTCTACAGAGCAAGTTCCAGGACAGCCAAAGCTACAAAAGAAACCCTGTCTTGAAAATCAAAGAAAAAAAATGTAAATAACACTCTGGGCCCACATCTAAGCACCCAGGATCCGTGAGCTCTGTAAGTATCATTGATTGAATATCTGCCCTCCAGGCACAAAATTCATATATTGACATCCTAAGCACTAAGTTAATGTTCTTTAAAGGTTGAACCTTCAAAAGATTACAACGTAAAAGATAAAAACATTGACCTTATGAAAGACGCTCCAGCCGGGCAGTGGTGGCGCACGCCTTTAATCCCAGCACTCGGGAGGCAGAGCCAGGCGGATCTCTGTGAGTTCGAGGCCAGCCTGGTCTACAGAGTGAGATCCAGGACAGGCTCCAAAGCTACACAGAGAAACCCTGTCTCAAAAAACCAAAACCAAAACAAACTAACAAACAAAAGCCTCTTTGTGTGATTTATTTGGGAGCTGGGTGACGGGCCCCCAAAAGAGCTAAAACAACAACACCAATGTATGTACAACACGTGTGTGCCTGCACATAGGCATGTACAACACGGGAGTAGCTGGTGCTTGGTGGAGGTCAGAGGCTGGTATCAGATTCCCTGGAACGAGACTTACAGACAGTTGTGAGGTACCAGGTGGGAGCTGGGAATTGAACCCAAGTCCTCTCTGCAAGAGCAACAGAGGCTCTTAACTGCTGAGCCAACTCTTTAGCCCCTGATCTCAGACTTTCAAACTCCAAGAACTTGAGAAATAGCACCAATCATTTTAAGTTTGATTAAGACTCAAACTGGCGAAGAAAGCGAGAACCTGTGGGAATATTCAAACTTCAAAGTGGGCGAGGAAAAAAAAACACCCACAACTATGAGTGACCGCCCCTCACTCATTATCAGCCTGCTGGAGGCTGGAATAGGAAGATCAGTGGAGCCTGTGACCCGCCATCCAGCTTAAGCAGCACGAGGAGACCTTACCAAGAGAGAGCACTGGGGATGCAGTCCAGTGGGTAGGGTGCTGGGTATCACTTTATTAGCGCATAAATGGAGCACGGTGACACACACCTGCAATCCTAGCACCTGGAAGATGGAGGCAGGAGGATCAAAGGTTAAAGGTCACTGTCAGCTCTGTAAAGTGAGTCAAGGTTGCCATAGCTGCATGAGATTTTGTCTACAAAACAAAACAAAGCAAGAACAACTGAGATGGGGTTGGAGAGTTAGCTCAGTGGTAGAGCGCTTGCCTAGCAAGTGCAAGGCCCTGGGTTCGGTCCTCAGCTCCAAAAAAAAAAAAAAAAAAAAAGAACAACTGAGATGGTTCAGTGGGTAGAGGATCTTTCTGCCAAGTCTGTATTCTGTATGAATACATGTGCACACACACACCTCACACAATAAATAAATATGTTTTTGGAAGATAGTGGATTATTAAAAAAAATAAGACTGTCAGAGTACCCATACTTTTCAAAATGCAATTAAAAGTGTCTGGGAATGGTGTGAGCACATACAGTCAGGTCAATTGAATAAAACTGGAAGTCCACAATTACTCCCATGTGTACACAGTCAAGTGTCTTTTAACAATGTGCAGAACAAGGTATTTAACAGAAGAAATCACCATTAAATAATTAGTGCTGAGGAAACTTGGTTTTTACATGGGAATCAATTGCACTGGATTTTTTAACTCATGCACAAAATTAATTTGAAATGGATCAATTGGATTTATGTTCCTCCTTTGAAAATCAATCCCTAACTTATGTGTATAGCAACTTCTTTTACTGTTTTATTAATAAATAACTCTTGGAAGTCAGATATTAGTGTTTAAACCTGATAGATCCCCTGAGCAACAGAGAAAATGATTAGCCAACCCTACTCTCCATCTTCCCAGATCAAAAAAGCCCGAGAATCTTTCCAAGTCACTCTTTATTCCTCTCTGTGTCTATCTTCATCAGGGTTGGCCAGAAAACTCCATGGTTTATTCTGGCCATCTGAACTTGGACTCTTACCTCTGAACTAAGTTTTAACTCCATTGGTGGTCTTGGAGCTACAATACAAACAAATTTCCTGCAACGTATGCAAGGCCCATATTGACTTTAGTTCAGTCCCTGGATTCTCCACTGTGGACCGAGAGAACTGTCTCTGACCTGCTCAAGTTCTCTATGGCTCCTTAATGTTGTCACTCACATACATGCACATCATATACACACATGCAACAATAAAATCGCACACACCTGCACTTGGGAGTTAGATCCCCGAGTTTAAAGCCACCCTGGTCTACATAGTGAGTTCAAGGACAGCCAGTTCTACAGAGAGAAACCCTGTCTGGGGGAATGGGGGAAGAAAGAAAATCCTCAAGATTTTGAAATTAGCTATTGGTCTTTAGATACCAAAAAGCATTTTAAAAAAAAGTGTGGGGGGAGAAATAGATAAATTCAATTTACATACAATTAAGATTTATGCATGATCTGGGTGGGCATGCTGCTCCATCCTTTAATCCCAGCACTTGGGAAGCAAAGGCAGGTAGATCTCTGAGTTTGAGGCTGGCCTGGTCTACATACAGATCACCTTTCAAGTCAGATGGAGCTGTTGTGGTAGTTTGAAAGTAATTGGCCCCCATAATCTTACAGGGAGTGGCACTCTTAGGAGGTGTGGCCTTGTTGGAGAAAGTGTGTCACTGTGGGGGCAGGCTTTGAGGTTTCCTATGCTCAGATTACCGCCCAGTGTCTCAGTCCACTTCCTGTTGCCTGCAAGATATAGGTCTCCCAGCTACTACTCCAGCACCATGTCTGCCTGCACACCACCATGCTCCTTCTCATAATGATAATGGCCTGAACCTCTGAAACCGTAAGTGAGCCACCCCAATGAAACGTTTTCCTTTTAAGAGTTGCCTTGGACATGGTGTCTTCTCACAGCAATAGAAACGCTAACTAAGACAGCTAAGTAGAGAGCTATTTCTGAAAACACAAAAGAACCAAAAAGGTGCATGAAAAAAACACCAAGAAAGAAGAGTCATGGTGGTGCATGCTTTTAATCTCAGTGCTCTGGGGGCAGAGACAAGTAGATCTCTGTGAGTTCAAGGCCAGTCTGGTCTGTGGTCTGTATAGTAAATCCCAAGGCTGCCAAGCAAAACTTTGTCTCAAACAAACAAGCAAACAAGGTGAGATTCTTTTTTTTTTTTTTTTTTTTTTGTTCCTTACTTAGCTCAATCCCAAGATCCACATACAAAATAAGTGAAAATAAGTGTTTAAATAATAGTTGATATTATTAACTATATATTTTGGTTGGTTGGTTGGTTGGTTTTTTTGAGACAGGGTTTCTCTGTGTACTTTTTGGTGGCTGTCCTGGAACTCATTTTGTGGACCAGGCTGGCCTCAAACTCACAGAGATCCTCCTGGTTCTGCCCCTCGAGTGCTGGGATTAAAGGTGTGAGCCACCACCGCCAGGCTATTAACTATATTTTTATTAGAACCAAAAATTGCCAAAAACCTGGATGGTGGTGGCACACACCTTGATGACATGATTTTTTAAGTGTTAAACGTGAGGACCAAGTTGAGATTTTAGCACCTATATAAAAGCTGAGTATCTGGGACCCCAGTGCTGTAACCTTGAGTGGCTTTGACACTGGCACTGGGGACAGCCAGGCCACTGGGGCTCCTAGGGTGTTAAGAAATGGTAGGGGCCAGCACATTTTTAGTTTAAACTATAAGCCCCAGCTTCAGTGAGAGACCATATATCAAAACGTGAGTAGAGCCGAGCTGGAGAAAAGGCTTTGTGGTTCACAAAACATGCTGCTCTTTCAAAGAATCTGAGCTCAGTGCCCAGCGCCCACACAAAGGTGGCTCGCCAGCACCTGGTAACTCCAGCTCCAGGGATTCTGGCAGTTTCTTCTGGCCACCAAAGATACCCTACACTCATGACACATACTGACTCGTGCACATACACATAAATACAAGTAAATATGAAAAAAGTAAGTAGAGGTCTGAGAAATGACTCAGAGGTTAAGAACACTGGTTGCTCCTCCAGCGGACCGAGGCTTGAGTACAGTCACTAACAAGGCAGCTTACAGTAGTCTATCACTTCCGTTTCAGGGGATACTATATCCTCTTCTGGCCTCCATAGGCACAAGGCACACACGTGGTGCAGACATAAATGCAATCAAGACATCCATGCACAGGGGGAAAAAACAGTTGTGCCGGGCAGTGGTGGCATACACCTTTAATCCCAGCACTCTGGAGGCAGAGACAGGTGGATCCCTGAGTTCAAGGCCAGCCTGGTCTACAAGTGAGTTCCAGGACAGCCAGGGCTACAGAGAAACCCTGTCTCGAAACAAACAAACAAACAAAAAATGATATAGGGATGTAGAGATGGTTCAGTGGTTAAGAGCATTGGCTGTTCTGCTCTTCTAGCAGTCCTGGGTTCAATTTTTAGAAATCACATTAGATTATGTGTTATGTGGTTTTTAATGGAATCTAATACCCTCTTCCAGTGTGCAGGATTACAGGCAGATAAAGCACTCATATACATAAATACACAAACAAATCATTGCCAGGTGGCCACCATGATCTACAGAGCCAGTTCCAGGACAGCCAGGACTATGCAGAGAAACCCTGTCTTGATAAACAAAACAGATAAACAATCAAAAAATTTCAATAGAGGAGATAGTCAGTGTTGACCTCTGACTTTCATGCAACCATACCCTGGCAAGCACACATGCAAACACACCCAAACAGACAAGGTTAATAAATAAAACTTTTTCCAAAAAGTGGCATGGTGGGGGTGGGGGAGGTTGGCAAGGATGTGGCACATTCCTTATGGGAATGTAAAATAGTACAGCCACTGTAAAAATAGCTGAACATTATGTCAAAAGATAAATATAGAATTATCATATGACCCAGAATTGCATCCTAGGATACAGTATATCCCCAAAAGGATTGAACACAGTTCAAAGAAAAGAGTGTGAATATTCTGCAGAGGAGGGAAAAGAGAAAAAACATTCTGAAGCAGGGTCAAATTGTGTGATCCTGCCCAACCAGGTATTTACCATGTAGACAAGGCTGGCCTTCAACTTGCAGTAATCCTCCTGCCTGGGATTATAGGGGTGTACTCCCATGGCCAGCTGGAGAACTCTTCCTTCCAGCATTATAAGTTCTTTGTGTAGTTCTGTAATAAAAGAGATTATCACTCGAAGGGATGGTTATAGAGTGGGTTTATAAGGCATTATAACAAAGGAATAATGAATTTAGTGTAAGCATGACAAAAATCTCAAAACCCCAAAATGACAAGCAAAACAACCCCTTGACAGAAAAAAAAAAAAAAAAAAAAAAAAAAAGAGCAAGAACACTTAGTGTGGCTGCACAGGTCTGTGGCTGCACAGGTCTGTTATCTCGGCCAGTCAGGAGCACAAGTTCTAGACCTGCCTGTTATAAACTGAATTCACATCCAGCCCAGGCAGCTCTGTGAGGGCCTACCTCTAAAGTACAAAGAGGATGAAACACAAAGAAGACTGGGTAGAAGAGTGTTTGTGCAGAATGCTCAAGGCTTGGGTCAATCTCAGGTAACATACTCTCTCTCTGAGAGAAAATACCATGACAAAGGAAAACAATTTCCGTTTCTAATGACAGTATGGGGATAACTAATGAAGCTAGGTTTTGTGTGTGTATATAAGACTGGGCCTAGTGGCTCATAGCTGTAATCCCAGAATTTGAAGCCAGAAGCAGAATTGCGGCAAGTTTTAAGACCAGCTTTGTCTATATATCAAGTTCCAGTCCAGCTAGGACTACTGGTGGGATTTTTGTCTCAAAAAATAAAACAAAGCAAATCTCAACAAACAATTATATATATGGCCTCGAACTCAGAGAGATCCGCCTGGCTCTGCCTCCCGAGTGCTGGGATTAAAGGCGTGCGCCACCACTGCCCGGCACAAAAAATATTTTTATCTAATGCTTTTAGGTGCAGTCTATTACCTGATCAAAGTTTAGGGTCATCTTCAGAGAAAGACAATTTATATTCATTCTGCCAATAAGGAAAAAAGAGAAAGGATTGTGAGATATTTTCTTGCCTAATTGCCTTTGGCTAAAAGTAATTTTTTTGTTTGTTTTTTGAAACAAGTTTTCTTGGTGTAGCCCTGGCTGTCCTGGAACTCACTCTGCAGACCAGGCTGGTCTCGAACTCACAGAGATTGCCTGTCTCTGTTTCCCGAGTGCCGGGATTAAAGACGTGTCTCACCACTGCCTAGCTAAAAGTAATTCTTAAATCAAAGAGGAAGCTCTTGGTGTGACATTCTGGTTTCCTTCAGGACTATTCATAGAGGCTGTAAAGCAAAAGTAACCCAGAAGGTCAACCAATGAAATAAACGTAAGTGCAGTAGGTTCTAATTGTAAATGTAAAGAAGAAATTCTGAAGACGATGTCTCTTTGTGTAGCCCTGGCTGTCCTGGAACTTACTATGCAGACCACGCTGGCCTTGAGCTCACGGAGATCAGCCTAACTCTGCCTCCTCAGTGCTGAGATTAAAGGCATTAAAGGAGTGTGTCACCATGCCCGATTTATGTATGCAGTATCATAGAAGCCAGAAGAGGGCAACAGATTCCCTGGTGGAACAGAGTTACAGATGGTTATAAGCCACTTTTTAGGGGCTGAGAATAGAATCCACATCCTCTGGAAGACCTAGTAGTGCTCTTAACTGCTGAGGCTTCACTTCAGCCCCAAGATTTTACTTTTGTTTATGTGTATGTGCATATGTTTGTGTGAGTGTATGTCACATGTGTGCAGTACCTCAGGAGGCCAAGAGAGGGCCTCAGAGTTACAGGTGGTTGTAAGATGTATGGTGCTAATATGGCTGCTGGGATGGAACTCCAGGCCTGTGGGAGAGCATAAAGTGTTCCCCATTGCTCAACCACCTCTCAAGCTCCTTTTTATTTGTTTGTTTTTAAAACAGTGTTTCCCTACACAGCCCTGACTCTCCTGTATCTTACTATGTAGAACAGGCTGGTCTGCAACTCACAGAGATATCTGTCATCAAAATACAAAGATTAAACACATAAGCCACCATGCCTGGGCCTTCTTTTGGGACTTTTTGATAAGGAATATCAGATTTTACTTTCTTTCTCTCTTCCTTTTATTGCTGGAAAACCTGGCCCAGGATGTTTGAATATATACAAATTCCTGTAGTGCGATGACATTATATTGTAATAGTTTGACTTCAGGATGACATTTGTAGGGACAAAAAGTAATTGTTGAATATTTGTTCACAAAGTTATACTTTACCAAATTGCTATAAATTATAGCTAAGTGAGGGATAAGGCCCCTCAATGCTTGAAAAACATTAAAGGACATGTAACTATATGATTATGTGATCATAAAATTTAATGGAAAAGGTACATGGAACAACACAAAAGTCTACAAATTTTATTATGTTTGTTGTTTTTTGTTAAGACTGAATAAAAAAAAAAAGAAATAAAAAGGAAAGGAAAGGTGCTGGTGGCCATGTCAGAGGAGCAGCAGATGGCAATGGACTTCAGGGTGTCAGCCCACCAGGAGGCAACTCCCTGATGGGTGAATCCCAGATAGAGGCAAGGCACGAGACTACAGACCCTGGAATGTTTTTTGCTTCTGCTGTGCCTTCACATGTTTGCTGCTGCCATCTTTCCCTGGTATCTGGCATGGTGTGAATGGGTGTGGGGAGATTCCCCTCTGCCTGTAATGTAGTGTGTTTAGCTAATGGAAACATCCCATTCTCGTGGGCATTTTTACCTGTGGATTATCATGAAGATGATTTCTTCCTAAGCTATACTGTCTCAATGAAAATAATAATGTTAATTTAAATAGAGTTTTGATGATTATAAATACAAACAAGAAAGTGTCATGGGTTGGGGATTTAGCTCAGTGGTAGAGCACTTGCCTAGCAAGCACAAGGCCCGGGTTCAGTCCTCAGCTCAAAAAAAAAAAAGTGTCACACCGCTACAACACATGTGTTTCTATTGAGAAGCCCTAGCCGGGCGTTGGTGGCGCACGCCTTTAATCCCAGCACTCGGGAGGCAGAGGCAGGCGGATCTCTGTGAGTTCAAGGCCAGCCTGGGCTACCAAGTGAGCTCCAGGAAAGGCGCAAAGCTACACAGAGAAACCCTGTCTCGAAAAACCAAAAAAAAAAAAATAATAAAAAAAAAAAAAAAAGAAAAAAAAAAAAAGAGAAGCCCTATACACTGTGGCTCATGTTATTGATTAAGAAAAACAATTGAGTCCCAGTAGCCCAGCTAGCTTAAATTCTTTTAGCCTTAATGTTGGGAGATGTGTTCACAGGTTTCAGAGTGCATCACAGTTGAAACAAAGCTTTGAAAATAACTTAAAGTTAGAATAAGTTGTTTCCATCAAATAGCTGTGAGGTGAAATACCCAAGAAGAAAATCTAAAGTTTTAGAAAGGCCCATAGTCGAATGCAGAACTCTTTAAGGTCAGAGAACAAGAATAAAGCAGCTCAATTATTACTAGCTGATGGACCTTTCTTCCTAGGATTGGTCGATGACCAAAGGTGATGATTAATTCCTTATACCCATTTTTGCCCTCAATCTCCTGATATAAAAAAACTATTGATGAGTGGGTATATACTCTAAAGATTTAAAGTAGAGCTGATTCTTTTTCATATATAAAAGTTTGGGTTTGTGATTCCTTTAAGATTCCTTATAAGATTACCTTTCAAGATAAGTAATAAAGTAATTGGCTCTTTCTTTGTAACTGCAAAATGCAGCCTGCCAGTAAAAGACCTGACTGAGAAGAATACCTTGCTTGCCCACATAGTTAATCTATAACAAATTGGTTGGGTATGAATGTATATGGGTTCTTGGAATAATTTGTTTTCACCTGTAATATGTAAAATGTTTACTCATGTAAAGGAGGTGGAAAAACATGTTTTTATCTGTATTCAATGTAATCATTCATTTGAAAAGCAAAATGTAACCTTTTTTTTGCCTGAAAGATTTTTTTTTTATTTTGCCCGATAGATTTTGCTGGGGTATGTATGCTGTAAAGGAAAGAATATCGATAAAGTTAGATAGAGTTTAAAAAAAAGGCTAAAAGGAAAACATCAGGAATGGGAGAGGTAGAAGGAACTAGAAGGAAAACATCAAGAATGAGAGAAGGAAAGCACCAGGAAAATAAAGAATAGAGATGCAAAAGACGAATAAGGAATTGGGTGGTGGTGCACACCTTTAATCCCAGCACTTGGGAGGCAGAGGCAGGCGAATCTCTGTGAGTTCAAGGGCAGCCTGTTCTACAGAGCGATTTCTAGTTCCAGGACAGCCAGGGCTACATGGAGAAACCCTGCCTGGAAAAACCAAAAATAAAAAAAAATAAATAAATAAAGACAAGGTCTGAAGGAAACCATCATGAAAGTGTGTGTGTCTCTTCCCCTAACCCCTTCAGATAAAAAAGTCTACTACTCACTGATGCTGTGGATTTCCCTCTGAGCCCTGTCCCCAGGCAGCAACAGAAAGGACATGACTGCTCCTAGTTATGATGGAAGAGAAAGTTTATTTATATGGGAAAGCTGAGTCAGAGGCTGGGACATCTGGGAGAGTCCACAGTGGACATGACCAGGATGAGCTGGGCCATCTGGGAGGGGAGCCAGGTGCAGCAGCCAGGAGACCAAAGATCCAAAAGGGGCGAGTAACCAAAATGTCTGGACTATATAGGGAAGAGCTTCTAGGGCGGAGAGTTCAGTGTACAGAGTGGGGTGTGTATACCAGCCATACCCTGTAACAGGTAGGGATGGAGGGATGCTTGGAGAACCTGGCAGCCAGGTCCAGCTTTGATATGTTACATAGGCACTTCAGCCAGTTTGTCCCTGGTTTGACACTTGACAGAGACAAGGTGTCACATGGCCTAGGCTGGCCTTGAACTCCGGTTCCCCCTACCTAACAAGTGTTAAGATGACAGATCCTCTTCATCATGCTTGGCTCATCTGATTGTCCTTACGTGACATGTCTAGCATAAGCTAATTCATATTGAGAAAGATCAGTTGTCACCAGCAGGTGCAGGGCAGAGCTAGAGAGGGACTTAATAGCTGTGTGTTTTGTGTTTTTAGAAGGAGGTGATGAGAACGTTCTTCAAATAGGGTGACGATGGCATGTTGTCAATATACTAAAGTCTACCGAGTTCTACACTTCCAGCCTTAGTGCTGAAGAGACGGCACTGTGGTTAAAAGCACGGGTCTCTCTTGTCGAGGACCTGGGACAGATCCCAAGCACCCCTGCGGTGGTTCACAGCCACCATTAATGACAGTTACAGGGACTCCTTTGTCCTCTTCTGACCTCCAAGCACACACCTGGTGCACATGAACACATGCAGGCAAAAGCCCTCTAGAAATGAAAAAAAATTCTAATAAAAACATTTGTAAAAATCCTGCCTGACTCAGTGGTTTGTTCCTGTAAGTCACCGGCACTATGAGGCTGAGGCAGGAGGATTTCTTGAGCCCAGAAGTTTGAATCCTGTCAGGGCCACATGTGGAAAATATATATACACATATGTATAACAGGTCTTTCTTTGGACAGACAGCTCTCTAATAATTACACAGATTTTTTTTTTTTAAACATGCATTGTTGTTTTGCTGGTATGAATGTCTGTGCGAGGGTGTCAGGAGTTACAGACAGTTGTGAGCTGCCATGTGGGTGCGGGGAATTGAACCCAGGTCCTCTGGAAGAGCAGTCAGTGCTCTTAACTACCATGCCATCTCTCCAGCCTCGACATGGAGACTTTTTATTAAGTATGAAAGCTTGGCCATTGGTTAGGCTTGTTTCCAACTAGCTCTTAAAACTTAAATCAACCAGTTGATATTAATCTACATTCTGCCACGTGGCCTGTTACCACTCCTCAGAAGTCCAACTTCCTCTATGTCTGCCTGGCGAGTAGTTCATAGGTCTCTTAGAAGTCCTGCCTAGCTGGGCAGTGGTGGCACTCGTGTTTAATCCCAGCACTTGGGTAGGAGGCCGAGCCAGGCGGATCTCTGTGAGTTCGAGGCCAGGCTGGTCTAAAGACTGAGATCCAGGACAGGCTCCAAAAGCTACAGAGGGACACCCTGTCTCAAAAAATCAACAAAGAGATAGCCCAGTGGTTAAGAGCACTGGCTGCTCTTCCAGAGGATCTGGGTTCAATTCCCAGCACCCACATGGGAGCTCACAACTGTCTGTTAACTCCCATTCCAGGGCATCCTCACACACACATACATGCACATAAAATAATAATAAAAACAAACAAACAAAAAAAACCACACACACACACACAAAAGTCCTGCCTACCCAGCTATTGACCATTCAGCTCTTTATTAAACCAACCAATCAGAAGGTGCCTTAGGCAGGTGAGGTTAAGACGGAAACACATCTTCAGAGTGTACAAAAAGATTATCCCAACACATACGAATGGATCAGTATATATTCCCAATACTGATTTTTTTTTTAATGTTAATTGTGTCTCCATTTAAAAAAACAATTTAGATCTGACATGTTCGCGCTTCCAAGCCACTAGCCCGAGAGGAGAAAAAGGACAACCACAAGATGGCGGCCACCGCGGCCGGACCACGTGACCCCGTCGCTTTCCCCGGCCGCCGGGCCCCAG
>CABHPP010140692.1:0-40312 GCA_902168425.1 Peromyscus attwateri | reverse complement strand
GTAGATAATGCCAGAATCAGGGGACAATGGAAGGTCAGGAAGCCAGGGAGAATATGGTACATTCCTCTGTCTCTACAGATTCCATATATGTATATCCCACAGACTAAAAAATGCTAAATAATAATCACCTGCCCTAAATGTATATAGAATTTATCTTGGCATCATTCCAAAACCAAAATAGTTTAATAACCATTCATATTATATTGGAGATGATAAGCCATCTACAGCTTATTTTAAATATATGGGAGGACTTAGTTAGATTATATGCAAATACCTTGCTATTTCATGTAAGGGATTTGAACATCCTTGGATTTTGATATCTGTGGGGATCCAGAATCCATCCTCACGGATGCTAGAGGACTACTGTTCCTGAGACATGGTCCTGCAGGGTGATGATCTGTTGGAAGTTAACAATGCTGGGAGTATAGGCCAGACCAGAGGTGCAGAGCCGGGGAGGGGCCCGTGTTTCTTCCGGGATTTCCATCTTTTCTCCCCATCATGTTTTCTACTTTGATTTTACAGATTGAGCTCTATAACGTTACCAAACAGCTCGGGACAGAGCTCATTTTTCATATTTTATAGATAAGGAAAATGTGACAACAAGAAAGCTGTGTGTCATCAGTCATTTCGTCGCGTCACAGGGGACTGACTCTCTGGGGCGGGGGTGGTCTGTCACTCTTGGTGGTAAATAGTAAAAATGTCAGTAAGATGGGAAATTATAGCTGGGGGGCTCATGTTTGGATACTTTCTGTACTGTTCTTACTACCTGAGATGATATACCCATTACCCCAGGCATCTTCGACTCTGATGTGAAAGAATTCATGTTTTATTGGGTGAGGTCAGGGGCAGCTACTAGGTCACCTATTGCAGAGCCCTGTTGATTCACCTGCAGCCATGTCGGTGGGACAGGGTCAGACCTCCGGAAGCCCAAGGAACTCCAGGAATGCTGTGTTCTGTAAGAAGGTGACTAACAGTTCAACTCCAGCTGGAATGGAATGAACTAATGTGTCCCTTGATGGAGGGCAGGATTGAGAAGGGTGGAGGTGAGGACACTGTGAGGAAGATCAAGGCAGCTACACAGAAACAGGCAGAATGCTTTCTCTGTGTGGTAGAGTTGCAGGGTAGCCACCTTGCAGCCTGGATCACTTCTGGGCACAGGCGTTGTTACGAGAGGGAGATGTATGTATCGTTCACTCATCCGTGTGCTTGGTGAGTATTTATTGAGCACCTACTCCAGGCCAGATATGCAAATCTGGAGACTCAAAGACAGTCTTTGCTCTCCAGGTATGCTGGTTTGAATAAGAATGCCCCCTCCCCCAATAGGCTCATAGATTTGAATGCTTAGTCACCAGGGAGTGGAACTCTTTGATAGGATTAGAAGGATTAGGAGGTGTGGCTTTGTTGGAGGAAGTGTGTCACTGGGGGTGTCATTTCTGTCTTGGCCTGTGGATCAGGAGGTAGCTCTTGGCTACCGCTCTAGCACCATGTATGTTGTGATGCTCCCCTCCATGATGATAAAGGACCAACCCTCTGAAACTGTAAGCCAGCCCCCAATTAAAAGGTTTCTTTTCATTGTAAGAGTTGACTTAGACATTGTGTCTTTTCATAGCTGTAGAATAGTAACTAGGACACCATGGTTCTCATGAGTCTCAGTCTAGTCAGTAAGAACCCGATACTCTTGGCATCAAAGTGAGTCTCCCCTTGGAAGGACTGAGTGTGAGGCATGATGCACATTCAGGGAGGGCTCATAGAGAGTCAGGAAGGCTTTGAGGAGTAGATGGCATTTGCACATTGGTCTTGCCGATCTTCTGGCTGTCACTCATTCCTTCCTCTTTGAGGGTGTTTGAATTTGCTCTTCCTTCACTCTCCGATGCTGTTCCACCCCTTTGGGCGGCTATGTTCTCCCACGCATCTTTATGCCTAAACACCACTTTCTCCGAGAAGCTGCTCTGTCCCTCCTCCCAGATCTAAGGGTGACTCCTGCTATTTTCCGTTTCTAAATACCTAATTCCTTCCTAACGCAAACATATTTATGGTGTGCGTGAATTTTTTAAATACATTTTAATTTCCCTATTAGCTTCTAAGTTCCTTAAAATAGGCTCTTTTCTACTCTGTTTCTGGTATTATCTGCCACACAGAAAGCATCCAGTAAATATCAGTGGGATGTATGAATAAAGTCACCCGACACAGGCGAGTTAATAAGCACTCTGGAGCTCAGTGTCTTCATGTAAAAACGGGACTTAATACATCTATTCCATAGAGTTCCTATGGTGTGGGAGGCTGACCGACATCTCCCAAAGAAGTTCACGTCCTAATCCCTGGCTCAGAATGGAGCAGTGGACTCTGTACGTGTGACTAAATGAAAGGTCTTGAGGTGGGGAGAATCTCCACGGTCATCTGGGAGGATCCCGTACACAGTGCCAGTGTTGTCACAGGAGGGAAGGGGGTGACCAGAGGACAGAGAGGGTAGCAGCAGAAGCGGAGACCTGGAGGTGGTGTTCAGTTGACCTTGAATGTGGAAGCAGAACTTTAAAAGAAGGGCTTCAAGAGACAAGAAACAGATCTTTCTCTGGAGCCTTCAGAAGGCGCATTCTTACAGACACTGGTTTTAGTTTCTTTTAGACTTCTGACCTCCAAAATTACAAGACAAAACGGGAACACTAACTTAAGCCTCTAAATGCAAATGTAATTTGTCACAGCAGCAATGGGAAACTAATACTTGTAGGGATCCAATCTGATAATGCACAGGATGAGGCTTGGAAAAAGCACACAGCCAACAATCATTGGCTTGTGATAGCTCACCTCTTGCTGATTCCATTTCTGCACAGTGCTGTGTACGTTCCAAGTCCTGTAATAGAGAGAAGTGCTTGAATAATAGCCCCACACCCCAAGGAAGGATACTTTTTTGTGGTTTATAATTGCCATGGAGCTTGAAAATCTTCCAGGTCTTATAGTTCTTAATTATGTTCTCATGCATATACATCAGTTTACCCACACACTGCTACCTAGCTTGTTACTGCAAAGATAACTTAAAACATATATATTTGGAATGGTTTCTTCTGCATGCATTGCCCCCTGAAAATATCCTATGAAATAGTTCATTTCCACTGCAATCACCTACCCCAGTTGGGACTCATTTGCCAGCCTTCCCCAGCACAATAGAATTAAGCCTCCTCTATCATCCATTAAGCCTCTTCTATCATCTGAATGCACCTCCAGTCCTGGCAATAGTCTCTTCTTTCTAACTCCCCAGGGTTACAGATTGGGTTTTCTGGACTGTGTTTGCTTTGCTGGGTATCATCTGAAATTCAGGAAGGACCAGGGACTGTCTAATCCAGGAATTAGTGTTTAAATGACAATAGAAAGACAGAAAAATGGTGCTGACATTTTGCTTGCTATTCCTCCTTGGTAGAAGTGATTTTAGTGTCAGGGAGATAGCTCAGTTAGTCAAGTACTTGCCAGGCAAGCATGAGGACTGAATTCAATCCCAAAGACCACGGGAAAAGCTGATTCCCATGGCATGTGCTTGTAATCCCAGAGCTGGGGGGAGAGAGAAAAGGTGAAGCCTTGGAATTCTCTAGCCAACTATCCTCACTTGATCAACACGTTTCAGGCTAGCTAAAATCCTGTCTCAAAACACAAGGTGGATGGGTCCTGAGGGATGATGCTTAAAGCTAGCCTCTGGCTTCTCCACTCAGGTGCACTCACATACAAACACATCTGCATACCTGTGCTCAAAGAATGAAAACACACACACACACACACACACACACACACACACACACACACACACACCCCAGAGTGGTTTTGTCTGGTCTGTGAGTCTGGTCTATTGAATTCCAGAGTGTTTGAATGCTAGAGAGGCAGTTTTCCAGCAAATCATAACTTCACTATCTATGAAAGCACATGATTGCCCATGTGACCCTTTAGCCTTTTAGACTCATAGGGCTCCATCTAACTGGTCTGGAAGGCCCTTCCTCTCTGTGCTCAGATCCCCATCTCCTGTTACCCAGGAACTCATGGGAGGAGCTCTATCTGCCTGCTTATATTGGGACAATGATAACATCTTCGTGGAGGCTTTCTCCTCCAATGCACCAATGTTGTGAATTGAGTGGTCTGCCCTCGAGTTTTGACTGCTACCCTGGATTTCACTTCTTTTTTTTTCTTTTGTAAGAGAAGAGGTTGCTGTTTTGGGAACCTTGCTGTATTCTTAGGAGGATCCTATCAGCTCTCTGTGGCTAGGTTTCCTTGTCTGTGAAGTGGAGATGATAATGTAAACATGGTAGGGCCACGTGGAAGATTACATGCATTAACATGCAACTGTTTGGCATTGCTGAACTTCACCTTGCCCAGCTTGAAAGGCTATCTTCAGCCCTTGCTATGTTTCCTTTAAAGGAACAACCTTGGGCAGGAGAGTCAGGATCAACTTGTTTGGGAAGAGAAGCCCCGCATTTTGAACAAGCTGTGTGGCCGGAATTGATGCCATGGTCACCTGACTGTTCTTAGAAACGGCATCTTCAGCTGGGAAGACGTGAGCTTGGAGTCTGGGCATCTTTAGGGCAGCACATCTATGGTGTCACCTGTTTATACTCATGGTGGCTGTCACAGATGAGACATGGAAGCCCATGTCAAGCGAGTGCCTCTATATACTTCCAATCTTCCCTGATTCATTTTTACACTTTGCTCCTGACTACGCAGTCAGAAGGCTATGTGTGGATTACATTAGTGCAGTGAGAAGTGGACCTTAATGCTCCTAAGGGATGTCTGAGCTTCCATTCCCTCCTTCTAGCAGGCCCAAATCTCTGTCTTTGGGGAATACTAATCCAAACACCATACTTGATATGAAATTATCCTCTAGTTAGAGCAGACACTACCCTCTTCTCAAATGGGGCCCTCTATGTCATTTGGATGTGCATTCTTATGCATGTGCACTAACTCCTTCAGTAGCTTACCAGCTCCTCTTGGCCTCCCTCCAGTATCTCATGAGTCTGTTGCCTTCTTCCCACCTTGGCCATGGTTGTGCCAAGTTCCCTCACCCTGCTTGTCATTCTTATACTAGCCAATTCTTATTTCCTGACCCCTTCCAGAGAACTCCTTTCATCTTTATAGCCAAAGTGGGTCCTTGAACATTGAAGTCTGGAAACCATCACATCCTATAACCTGTATTTGTCTATGTTGTCCCTTAGAAGCATCCATGTTTTTGTGTGGTGGTCCACAGAGGCTTCCTAGTGTGACCTTACTCAGGGTCAGAGACTATGAGCTTGCTTTACCCAGCAGGGCTGCATGATGGGATGATTTAGCCATAGGTGTATTTACCAGGTGTTTAGAAGGGTCTATACTTGGCTGTGTGGTGTGCTTTGGTCTTGCAAGGGGGAGGTCTTTTGCCTCTTCCCTTGGCATATTATAAAAAGCCCTTTTGAATAAAGCTCTGGGCAGCTGGGTATTGACCCAGGGCCCTCCCAAAGCTATCCTGTGTCTCTGTCTTTCTTATTGTCTCCTTCTATCTTTCTATCTATCATTTCCTCATTCCTCTATCCTCCACCCAAGAATCCTTTGAAAAGTGGGAGCAGTTTGGAGCTGGACTCTGGCAGACTGCCACAGTTTTGCTCTGTGCTCTTGGGAGCCCAAACCTACAACTATTTCTCCCGTCTTGGGTCATTGCTGGACTAGCTTTGTTTCTATCCTGAGTAAAAGAAAACATCTCCATAAAGTTCCTTCTTGGGTCCCCAAATCTAGGTTGTGTTTCTTCATTTCATGGCCTTGCAAGCACTTCCCACGTTGCCCTTCTCTTACTTTATAATTTTCTATCAATAATGCAATTACTCAATTAATGTTTATCTCCACAAAAACAAGGACTCTTCTGCTTTTATTCACCATGGGTCTTTTTTTTTTTTCTTGGCAGGTATGACCACATGCCAGGGGCTCAGAATACATCTATTAAATGAGTGAAGGAATGGAAACATGACAAGGACTATGTAGAGCTGATTTTGAGTTGAGACTTTTGAACTCATCCAGGAAGCACCTTGGGTTCATCAAGCCCTGGGAATCGGCGGTAAGCAGTTGGTCTCTAGTTAGTAAGTCAGAATTGAAAATTTCACAAGACTAGGTATGGCTTAACTTGGATGTGGGGAATCTTCTCTTTGATTATGGTAAGCGATCTTCATTAGCTAGGCATCCTTCAACTCCTCTAAGAACATAGATTTCACTGACTACTTAGGGAACAGACTGGAGTAAACAGATGGTTATAGAATCCTGTGTTACTTTGAGCATTGGAGACAAGTGGTTTTTAATGAGCAAGAAGGTGATGAGTGTGATTAGGTAAATGGAATTAGGGGACAGGGAGGTATGGAGGACATGGAGTTTCTACATTGAGGTCATGTACTCTCCACCTGATGCTAAGATTTAACAGTATTCCACAAGGGTATATATGGCCAGGGTGGGTGATGGGAAAGTAATGAATGCTCAAGGGTGTGAGTCAAATGTGGAAAGTGAAGAAAGCCTATTGACTGAAGGGCAGAAACACACAGAGACTGCTGAGAATAAGAGGTGGGGAGATTCTGATGGAAGTTGAAAAGCTGAGCCCGATCTGGTCCTGCTGTTGAAATCGCTGAGCCAATCAGGCCCTTCTGTTGAAATCGCTGAGCCAATCAGGTTGTCCTGTTGAAATCACTGGGCCAATCAAGCCCTTCTGTTGAAATCCAGAGAGGGAATTCTGAGGCGTGGCAGAATTATTTGTCAGAATCTGAGCCTGGACCAGAGTCAGCTCCCAGGCAAGGCAAAGTTCAAGTACAGGAGCAGAAACCAGAGGAGCCAAAGCAGGTCCACAGAGAAAGACAGCACAAGACAGAGGGAGCCAGATTCCAAGGCTGTTTGCATCCGACACCAGCCCTTTGCTTTCCAGTTCCTTGGATTCTGCTTCCAAGAGCTCTGGCTGGTTTCTCTAGGGATTAGTCTTCATTTTAAAGATAAACTCTCCTTTACTTTGGCTAGCCCAAGTGGGTCTGTGTGCTTCAGAGTCAAAAGAACTTACTGAGGGAACCAGTATTCAAGCAGGCGATGGGACAAGTAGTTTCAACTTGAATGTAGGATGAACCTAGAAGGGCCAGCTTTGCTGAAGTTAGAGTCCAGAACACATCCTTAGAAGAATTGAATAGATCTATCACATTTGTATGTAGCTAAGCCGAAAGCTAGGTCTTGCATTTATGCATATTGTTGACATGAACTATTGGCCACACTTGAGTGAGGGGAGTGTTCCAACTCGGACAGCTGACCTAGAGTGAATTGACATAAATGGCTTGTGGTAGAGGGGCCATTTATTACATTGGTCTCAAGGCTGGCGTTTGACAGCGAATAGCTGGAAGAGATGGCGCAACTTCTCTCTCCCCCCAACTCTTTCTCTCTTCCTATTACTCCTCCCTTCCCCCTTATCCTTCTCTCTCTCTCTCTCTAAGTGGCAATCTAGACTCCTTTTTAAAGATTATTGCTGCTACAAGAGCTATTTCTATGACAAGAGCTCAGCCTCTTGTAAAATTGCACAAGCTTCTATTTCCTCTTGTACAGAGTCTCGGCCTCAGCTAAATATGGTCAGATGTTCAAGGGTGCAGTTTCAGTAATCACCTCTCTGGCCTCAGGTTGCCAGCTAGTCAGCCGGTGTTTACTGAGCATCCCCTGGGTGCTCGTTTCTATAGCAGGTGTTCTGTACACTTGGCGCACACGTGTGAAGAAAACAGTTAATTGACTGCTCGGTGCACCGCTCTGTTGGAAGAGTTCTGATGCTTTGGGGGGCATTGCCAGGGCAACCGGACCAAGAGTCTTGTCATTAATTAATACTGCAGCAATTGCACCCAACCCCTGCTAAACAGAAGAGGAAATAGGTTGGAATGATTTTCTTCTCAGGGTGGAGGCAAAGAGAAATATGGTTGAAGAGGCTTTATCCTATTTTAAAGTTACTGGGAAAGGACAGGAAGAGGGGCAATGTGGGAGAGTTAGGATGAAAATCGTGCATCTTATAACCAAGAAGAGGACCAGCGGCGTAATAGTGGAATATTCCCTTTGGAGAGAAGGCAAGCACAGCGTCGGGGAGGTCTATCATGGGTGAATCTCTTTTGCCCAGTTTGGGTTCAGGTGCATGGAAAGGTTGGTTATATAATTCGGGCTCCTGAGAAAATCTACTTAGAAGGGTTTTCATAGACACAGCTGAGGATCCGTGAAGAAAAACACACATGCATGTTCTACATAAGTTTTTATTTGTGTTGCTGTGTGTACGGCCCTTGGGCACTGTGAGATACTCTGCTATATATGTAATGAATTGCTCTTCTTTGCTTAAGTCAGTTTAAGGATTTTTTTTTTCCATGCTGTTAATGAGTTTCACATCTGAATCCACACCGCAAGTCTTAAGCAGTTATGAGCTATTTAGAATCCCATACGGGGAGTGTGGCTCTTTACCACCACCCAATGGCAATGTCCTTAAAGCACGAGAATTCTAACAAGGGATAAAACAGACTGAGAACCAAGAGGTAGTAACTCTGCAGCTGTTTCTTATGCCAATTTCCCCAAATTTTTAAACCAAAAGGAATTGTTTTCTTGAAGGCACCAAAAGAGGATTTATTTGTGCATTCTATTTCAGGTACAAGGGAAATTTGGAGAAGTGAGTTATTCATCATTGATCCTGTCCTGGATTCACTTCATACAGACTATTCTGATGGTTCTAGATCACAATTCTACACACAATCCTGGCGGATTATTTACTCCAGCCTTTTTGCCCTCACTCTGGCTAAACGCTACGAATAAAATAGGACCTTGTTAGAACTGAAGTGACCCTTGAGGCGTGTAAATGCTTAAACAAACAAGAATGGATATAAGTGACACTGTATTTTGAGGTTATAACTGCTGCTAGATTTGTGTTTGTGGGAAATATTTATTGACTACCTTGGCATCAGTAACTTGGCATGCCCTACTGTCTCCTTCTGTATCAAAAAGAATAAACTCCATTCAGAAGATGAGGGAATTGAACTGAAAAGAGATTAAATACTTTGCTGGGCCAAAATCATTCATGGTTGAAAGAAAATTAGTGATTCTCACATTGAATTGCCAAACTGTTATGGCTGGCAGAATGCAAACCAGAGCTCTAGCTGCAAGAGAGGCTGGGAGTGCTAGCCTTCTCGACTCTGCTGGGTGAGGTGGCTTCAGCCTCTCATCAGGGGGAGAGTTTTCTGAGGGACAGAAAATGGCTCGAATACAGGCAGCAAAACAAGAGTCACAAGTTCACCAGAGTGGCTGACACTGGTGTTTCTGGTGATGGACAAAGTTAGTAATGTGTTCCCTGAGACTACCTCTTTGCATTGTCTTTCATGAGACCACCGAGGTGCAAGGAGATGCTTGCTTTGAAACACTCAGTGAACAGAGATAGTGTCACGTATTTCCAGTATGTCCACCAGACTGCTAAGTGGTAGAGAAGTAAAGGTGTAAAGGGCATGCCCCTTTCCTTCTAGGTGACACCTTGGCCATCTTTACAGAGTCTGAATAATGGCAGTGGGTAACTAGGTGTGATGGTTCATATAGCTTGTCAACTGGATAGGGTCTAGAATCACCATGAAGATAAACCTCTGGGACTGTCGGGGTGTGTGTGTGGGGGGGGTGGTTCTAGATTAGGTTAACTGAAGTGAGAAGAAGATCTACCCTGAGTGTGGCCTGCACTGCTTCATGGGCTGAGGTCTCTGACTGGAAAACAAAGGAGAAAGTGAGCTGAGTCTCGCCTCCTTCTCTCTTTGCCTCCTGACTGCCAGGTGCATTATGGTCGTCTGCCTCACGCTCCTGCCACCATGCCTTGCCTACCACGGTGAGCTGGAGCCTTAAACCAGAAGCCAAAGTAAACTCCCATTCCCCTGAACTGTTCTTGTCTGGCAACCTTGACACGGCAACAAGAAAAGTCATATCATAGTCCACGGTGAATTCCATCAGGTGCTCCCTATGCATTCTGAGTCCTGACAGCAACCCTGTAAGATCAGGTTCCCAAGGCCACTTCTTCCCAAAGTATCGTGTACAGGCTCAGAAGGACATGGCTGAGTTACAGTCAATAAGAGGCAAATCCCAGTGTAGAGCTCGAGGTCCACCCAACCAACTCCAAATTGAGGAAAGAACAGCTCAGTAGCTTGATGAAATCTCACAGCCGGAGGCGAGGCTGGGACAGGAACACACAGCCTTCTCCCTATGATACCTTGAGCTTCAGACGGGGCTCAAGGGGCCCCATTACCCTTGTGTTCCCTTTGCTGTCTTGTTGGCCCTTCTTGCCTTTGTTGTTCTGAATGCTTTTCGTCTGCTCTGGGTTTTTAAAGCTTGTCCACTTTTTTGCTCGGTCTTTGTGCTCCGACAATGGCCGTCTTAGCTGATCCTGGGAGGGAGATGTTACAGGGCTTAAAATACCCGGAGGTATCCTCCAAAAGCAGGCCAAAGAGAATAAGTTCTCAGCCAGTTGACCTTAAGGGTCTAACTTCTCATGATGAAGCTGCTCCCTGGGATGTGTGATAAAGCCTTGGATTGTAGCTTCCATCTATGGGACTGCTGGGCTATCTCATGCGGATCACCCACCCTTTCTGCTAGTGAGTTCTTTCCCTTGCAGCACTGATTAGCTTAACAAGAGCAAAGAACTATTGAAGAGGGAACCTGCTCAGGGAACATAATCACTCTGGCTGGGAGCATGACAGAGACATTGAGCAGGGTGCCTTCCAACTAGTCCTGTCTACTAGGAAAGAGCTAGTATTCTGAAAGAGGTCTCCAGTGGTTAGAAGGAATAGAAAGAAGGGGGAGGGGTGAAGCAGAAAAGGAAGAGGAAGAAAAGGAGGACTAGGAAGAGAGAGAGGAGAGAGGGAGGGAGGGAGAGAAAGAGAGGTGGGGGAAGGGAGAAAGAGAGAACATAATTAGAGCTGTTTTTTTTCTTTCCTACCTTCCACCACTTATTCAGGTTCTACCATTAGTTTAGTAGTTTTTGAACTGCCCCTTAATAGGTGTGCCATTTCCACACGTACTGGCTAGTTTTATGTCAACTTGTCACGAGCTAGAGTCATCAGAGATGAGGAAGCCTCAACTGAGAAAATGCCTCCATAAGATCAGGATATAGACATGCCTGTGTGACATTTTCTTGATTAGTGATACATGGGGGTAGTGGGGGCGTCCAGCCCATTGTGGGTGGTACCACTCCCGGGGTGGTGGTCCTGGGTTCTATAAGAAAGTAGCCTGAGCAAGTCATGAGAAGCAAGCCAGTAAGCAGCTCCCCTCCATGGCCTCTGCATCAGCTCCTGCCTCCAGCTTCCTGTCCTGTTTGAGTTCCTGTCCTGAATTCCTTTGATGATGAACAGTGATATGGAAGTGTAAGCCACATAACCACCCCCCCCTCCCCGCTCCAAGTTTCTTTGGTTATGATGTTTCATTATAGCAATAGTAACCCTAACTAAGACACTACAAAGGAATTAAATATTACTGTTGTATTAGCATCCAAGGGGCATTTCCACTCAGCTCCTGCAAGTGGAATTCCATGCCACCACCAACCACCCTCTCCCCCCGCCCCACACCAGTGCAAACTTCAGAGTCATTTGCTGCACCCTAGAGATCATTTTGTCTTCGCAAGACCGAAAAGAAAAACCCATCAGCCGTCAAGGATTTTAATTATTTATTTTTAATTACACAAGCAATGCTTGAATATGCTCCAGTAGTAAAAAATTCACACAATACATATAAAATGAAAATCTCCCCAGGTGAAGAATCTTAAATAGCTCTGGTCTTAAGCTAGCAGTCCTCAGCTCTGCTGTGGGCCAGTTCTGGGGAAAGGTAGAGAACCTCTCAGGGGTCATGGGCGAAGGTCACACTTTTATACAGAGAAGGATGGGGAAGCGAAGTGGGTCCCTGAACTTAGCAGTCAAGGATGTGCTCTTAGAATTTGCTGTTCCTCACAAAGGAATAGGAAGAGGAGAGTGAGATTCACCCTTTATGGAGGCTTCCCTTCTCTCTAGTCCAGTGGTTCTCAACCTGTAGGTCTTGACCCCTAAGCCCATCAGAAAACACAGATATTTACATTGTGATTCATAACAGTAGCAAAATTACAGTTACGGAGTAGCAACAAAAATAATTTTATGGTTGGGGGTCACCGTAATATGAAGAACTGTATTAAGAGCTCTCAGCATTAGGAAAGGTGAGACTCAGTGCTCTAACCCATGCTGTCTTTAGGCTGGGAGCTTTGGAGGCAAAGACTCAGCATTCTGGCCATATTTAGCCACAGCAAGTGGGAGGATTTTTGTCAAATTCATTTTTTTTAACAGCATCCTAATAGTGGTTTTTCCCTTATGACTCAATAAGTCCCTTTATAAATTTATTCTGGAGCCAAATGGAGATGGGTAGAGAGCTTTGGGAAAGGAGTCCGGAGCATCATTGCATGGAAGATAGAGATGGAAGCGATCTTAGAGTCCACCATCTCAGAGTCATCCTTCACCTTGCAGATGACATTATCAACCTCCAGAAAAGTTAGGTCTCCTGAAACAAACCACACAGGCAGAGACAGTGAAAACACCCTGCCTGGTGCATTGGGATTCTAGATGCCACTGCAACTTACCTAGAGGACTTGAGAAGGTGAAAGCAAATCTCGGTCCATATCACCTTCATCTACCTTAGGGCATTATTGCCGGAGTATCTGATGAAATAATGAATGTTAAGTGTCACTCAATGGCCAAACAATTTTTGAGTACAAAAGAGTGAACTTTGAGTTATTGGAAAAAACAAATATTCTTACTTATCTGTAGTCCTGTTTCTCAAAACATGATTATCACCTAACTGGATCAAAATTCTTGAGGATTTAGCCCAGGGAGATGAGCTTTTGTTTCATTTTGTTTTGTATTGCTTGTCTTTTTTAAATTCTCTAGGAATTTGATTATGGACTTGGAGTTATATGATGTGGGCATTATTTTTAATTCAGTTAGGTGTACTGTGGAGTGTGGTGCGGGTTATGTTGGAGGATGTCATTAATCTTAGGAAACAAATGCTAACATAGTTCTGAGTTGCTTGGGGTTATGGTTTGGTCAGATGTATCCAACCTGCAGCCCAGAGGCTGCACATATCCCAGGTTACCTATGAATGCAGTCTGACATATTCATAGATGACAACATCATGTTCCAATATCAGGTTGGACACCTCTGGCTTAGGATCACTGTGGTTTAATTAAATATTCCCCCCTCCCCAGGCCCATGTGTTCAAGGCCTGGTCCTCAGGATGGTCCCTTTGGGAGGTGTTAGAAGCCTTTGAAGATGGTGAAGGTGGTTAGGCTACCAGGCAAACTCCTTTGAAGGAGATATTGGACTCTTAGCTTCTCTCCCTCCTCCTCTCTTTGTTTCCCTCGGATATGAGGCATGCGTTTTTGCTCTGCCACATACTCTTGTCATGGTGTGCTACCTCATCACGGCTCCAAAGACGGGGAGTCAATCATAGACTGAAACTTGCCAAATTATGAGCTTACATCAGCCCATTGTCATTATGAGTCACTTGCTTCAGGTGTTTGTAATAGTGATAGAAAGCTAACACAGGTACTGTGCACGAAGACATCTGTCATTTACCTTTAATGGTCCAGCAATTGCATAGACATGTTTGAGTAGCACTAGGTGTAGCTGATAAGAGCTAACTTTTTTTTAAAAAAAATCTGAGTTATTAGTATATCACATGCATGTTGAAAGTACTATGAATACATTTTCCATACATGTTCAAATTGATTTTATAATCAAATGGCCAGTAATACAAGTTCTCCAGGTGATTCTGAACCTGCCTCCCTCCCTCCCTCCCTCTCTCTCTCTCTTCTTTCCCTTTCTCTTTCTTTCTTTCTCTTTCTTTCTCTCTCTCTCTCTCTTTCCTTCCTTCCTTCCTTCCTTCCTTCCTTCCTTCCTTCCTTCCTTCCTTTCTTCCCTTTGGTATTTTGGTCTTTTTGGTACAAGATTTTTCTGTGTAGCCCTGGCTGTCCTGGAATTTACTCTGTAGATCAGGGTGACCTTGAACTCATAGATCTGCCTGCCTTTGCCTCCCAAGTACTGCGATTAAAGGCGTGCACCACCATTGTTTTATTTTTTTAAAATGGTTAAAGAATCATTGATGTAGAGCTTGTAGTTTCTGTGCGGTCTTTTTCTTTTTTTCCTTGGTGTTTCATAGAACTGGAGCTCCCTTTCCTTGTAGTCTCTGTGCGGTCTTTTTCTTTTCTTCCTTGGTGTTTTATAGAATTGGAGCTCCCTTTCCTTAACAATACTTGTGAAGCTTTAGTTCTCTTTCCCTGTCTTGCCTGAGTTGTTTGTCAGACCCAAACACAGAAACAGTGGGCTATCCTTGCCATTCTAGGCAGGCCTACAGGTGGCATTGGGTTGACTTGAAGGCAGCTAGATAACCAATGGTTACCAAACTTGTGTGCCTAGAGGATCTATCTACCTGTAAGCTTTCAGCAGGCAATGAGGTGGAGGCAGGTGAGGTGGAGGCAGGTGAGATGTAGGCAAGTGAGGTGGAGGCAGGTGAGGTGGAGGCAGGTGGGGTGCAGGCAGGTGAGATGGAGGCAGGTGGGTGCAGGCAGGTGAGGTGGAGGCAGGTGGGGTGCAGGCAGGTGGGGTACAGGCAGGTGAGGTGGAGGTGGGTGAGGTAGAAATGGGTGACTTTCTAGCATCAGAATTCCCTAATTCCAACGGACATCTAGGTTTGAAATCTTTTGTTTCAAATCTCAGTGGTGGGCTGGAGAGATGGCTCAGCGGTTAAGAGCACTGGCTGTGCTTCCAGAGGTCCTGAGTTCAGTTCCCAGCAACCACATGGTGGCTCACAACCATCTGTAATGAAATCTGGTGCCCTCTTCTGGCCTGCAGGTGTATATGCGGACAGAACACTGTATACATAATAAATAAATCTTAAAAAAAAAAAAAACAAAACTCAGTGGCAGAAAGACAAGATCATAGGTGAAATTCCCACCTTAAAAGCTTTTTAACCTTGTATGAAGAAAAGCTTTGCTTTTTAGTGACATTCTTTATGCTTTATATCATTCATGCCATTTCAAAATAGGGGCCTAGGAGAGAGAAAGTGAATAAACCAGGGCAATTTATGAATGAACACACACAATATTGTTGTTTTATTTTATTTTTTTAATGAACAACTGGCATGTTCTCTTGTAGAGGTGGTTGCGCTTTATTGATGGGTGAAAAGGCCTTTATTCTCGTCTCTTATTGCAAATGTATCAACTACCTCGGGAATTTTGGATGAAAAGGTAAAAATGTTTTGTCAGCACCAGTGAGTTGGGATCAAAATGAGTGATGTTTTTAATGAGAAACACTTGAGGAACACTTGCCAGGCAAGCTGAAAGGGAGAAACAGAAACACAAGGAAGAGAAACCCTGACTCACCCCACCCAACTCCCTTAGTCATTAATAGGTTCTGGGGCCTTGCAGGTCTGGAACAGCTCTCAGGCTGAGCTGGGTCTCTGCTGCAGGAGTCAGCAGGATCCTTCACTGGCATGCCATAAAGCAGCTTCCCCTGCTCTTATGTAATACGTCTTTGCAGCTTAAACCTTTAATTAACCAGAGATGTCATCAAGAAAAGTTTGCCAAGGAAGAGGATGCCTGGTTTAATTAAAAAGATCTTTAATAGTTATTAAGGAAATCAATTTGGAATTCAGGCCTAGGAGCAGAGACGGGGGAAGGAATCAGTGAGAGGAACCTTCCCATCTCTCTGGGTAATGGATTTTAGCCCTGTGATCTGCATTGCTTCAAAAATCCCCCAGGCTGGTGGTCCAGCACATGGAGAGAGATGCTTGTCACTCATCGTTTTTTTGAATCTGTATCCCAGATCTGAGAGGCAGTTCTGTCTTAATACAAGAGAAGGCTAACCTTTCTGGAATGCGGTTATCCTGGCAATCAAAAGAAATAGGAAACCTTTATAAATTGAAAATCTCCTACCTCATAAGTATAAACGATTTCTTTTCCCCAAAGAGATGCATTATTTTTCCCTGAGGATTTGTGCTCGGACTGTACATCAGCCTTCTTTTCCATTACCGTTCAAACTGGCCTTTGTCGGATCAAGCCAGAGAAGGGGATTTGGCTCTTTTGTGCACAAGAGAAATATTATTTTTCACTTGTCTCACGAAAATGAGGACACAAAAGGTGAGACAGCCAGAGGATGGGTGAAATAAATTGTCTTGCATAGAGAAAACTACAACAGGGGGATGATATTTATATCATTTTCCAATGAAGCGCAGTTAAGTTCAAATGCTTAAAGCACTTTTCAAATAATCTGTTTAATTAATATTTGTACTGCACTTAGCAAGTGAAATGGAAGACAGGTGCAGAACAAGGCTCTAAAAATGATTTTCCTGTTGGGATGTAGCTAATTTTCAGTTGGGCCAAGGTACCTCCATCTAGGAGACATACTGTCACCCAGCAGAGACATGAGGAGGGACCAGGTCTTTAATGCTCAAGCTTTTCTTCAAATTGCCAGCTTATATTTTCTGAGAGAGTGGAGGGAAGGCCATTTATTGATATTCCTCAGAGCAAACCGCTCAGAGTCTGAGCTGATAGTAGCGTGGCTGCTTTGCGGGTTATCTGGAACCTTCTGAGTTCAGTGGCTTCCCCATCTCCATTCCCAGAGGTGTCTCAGCTCTCTCTTCCTCTTGGCCTATCAAACCTAGGGAAGAACTTCCCTTTGGAGCACGGTGTATAGTGAGGAGGCTTGAGGACTACAGAAGGGTAGATATGGGATAGTTCAAGCTTGACCACGAACACACAGTCTTGCTGCTGGCTGATGAGACAGATTTCTCTGGGCTACAATTTCTTCAAGCACAAACCGAAGAGTGCTGAGATACATGATCTCCAAGGTTCTCGTGGGACTCTATGATTCTGATCCATTTTCCTCCTTTTCCTAGCTAGGTCTCCAAGGTAGGAGGCAGTACCCAGGAACATCTGCTTATGGCCACATATAAACTGGCAAGCAGCAGGCCGGATCCAGATTACGTACCTGTGTTGTTTACTCCATTTTTTTCCCCATTTGTTTTTTGGTAAGGGGACGGGTTATTGAGTAAGCTACCAACTGTTAAGATCCTCTGGGAGACATCATGACTTCACATCACCATCTAGACATCTGTGACTGTTGAAAATCTGGCAAGCTATCACTGCAGTTGATTTGTGTTGGTGGTGACCAAGTATAGGTAATCACTGCTAGACTTCCATGACCCCCCACATTCACTGCTGCTGTGATCACTGTGCCCTACACCCCAATGTTCCTACTTCTGTTTCATCATGCTTACACCACTACTCCTTGGCTTCCTCTCATTTCATCCATTCGTACGACTCTCATGACGTATGTAGGCATGTGGACCAGAGGCAGAGGTGGTTGTGAGGATGAGTAGAGTATGGGTTTGGGAACTTCTTGTCCGCTGAAGGAACCCAGGTGCTTCCCAGGATCTGTGAGCTGCCATGTGGATGATACATCTTCAGTAGTATTCGTGGGATCAGAAAATGCACTGACATCATTGTGTGATTGCCTTGTGCAAAGCCCCCTTAATTTGTCCATATTGTCAATAATAGTCCGGTGTGACTATTTGTGGTGATATATTGTGTACCCTAAATGTGGTGATAAATTGTGTACCCTAATAAACTTATCTGGGGATCAGAGGATAGAGCCAGTCACTAGATTAGACATAGAGGCCAGATAGTGGTGGCACACACCCTTAATCCTATCACTTGGGAGGCAGAGATTCGGTCTAGATCTCTGTGAGTTCAAGGCCACACTGGAAACAGAGCCAGGCATTGGTGGCACACACCTTTAATCCCAGTACTGGGAAGCACACACACACCTTTAATCTTAGGAAATGATGTTGGGGCAGAAAAAGGTTTATAAAGGTGTAAGGAAACAGGAACTCATGCTCTTGAGGCTGAGGATTTCGTAGAGGTAAGAACATGGCTGGCTTGTCCTATTTATCTGATCTTTCAGCTTTCACACCAATATCTGGCTCCGGGTTTTTTTTTTTTTATTAATAAGACCTTTAAGATTCATGTTACAACTATTTAGGGCATCTCAAACTCAGTATGTATATATATATATATATATATATATATATATATATACACACACACACACACACATATATATACACACATATGTATATATACATATATATATACATATATATATACACACACATACACATATACACACTATTTGGATATATATATCTCAATTTGAAGAGCAAGGACCCATGTTTTAAGCAATCTTTCTTAGTTATCAAATTTATTATCTATACCACAAATGTCTTGAGCATGAAAGGGGACATTGTTAACAGCTGTGCCAGAAATATAAGAAACCCAAGCAAACTGAGGCACTGGGGTCACTCTTCTCAGCTAGTAACGCCATAGGAAATGTGCCCTCGGCCTCCGGTGGTTGGTGGTTGTCCTAGTGGCGATCCACTCTTAGGGTGTGCTTGGCACCTCTTTGAAGTTCCTGGCAGATTCGAGAGGCCTATATAACTTAGTTTCTCCTTAGACTTAGCTTTCCTGTTCACTTTGACTGTAGGCTCCTACCTTCAAGCTGAAGCCTACCAATAAAGATGATTATATGTGACGATCATATATAAAGCAGGTGGGATCCAGGGCATGACAACGGTCATTGGGTTTCCCAATTCTTCAGACTAGGCTCTTCACTAGCTAATTTGAGTTAAAGATTTTTCTTCCGATTTTTTTTTTTTCATTAAGCTGAGTCACTCCTTCACAGGAGCAAGAACATTGCATTTCCTATGCAAAACGTGGGGGAGGGGCCACCATCCCTGATGATCAAACCAGTTTCTACACTCAGATAAGACCTATCATTGTAGCTGTAGTAAATTTTACGCTTGGCATTTGGATAAGGAACAAAGAAAGTTTGGGGGGCATTTCAAAATAATGGAAAAGCAGGCTTTTGAAATGCAAAAATCTAAATCCCTTTGAAGGAAACAAATTATACAGTAGTGCATAAGAAAATAAAAAGGCGGAGGGAAGGGCTGAGGTGGTGGGAGCGAGCATAAAGTAAAATGTGTAATAGATAAAGGTTCAGAAAGGTGACCGCCAGGTGCCTCAACCCGTACATAGATAGAGCCACCCATGTCCTCATCAAAGATGAGAGGAAAAGGCATCGGGCTTTTATTCCTCTGACGAAAAGGTACCAACGTGGCTGAAAGGGCGGGCATGGGGTTGGTAATAGCTCCTTCTCCTTTGCACTCAGCCCAGATGATTCCGTTGCTCAGTGCAGAAAAAGCCTTGGTAGGAGACCCAGGACGTGTGATTTTTGACAGGATCTACGGTAGAGAGAAAAAAAACAAGAAGGCAGAGGCGGAGGAGGGGGTTGATGCATTATTTACAGCTAACACTTGAGCAGGGCCCACTGCAGGGGCTGGCTCAAAGACTTGCGCCCGTAGGGCTGTGGAATAAAGACAGGCATCTTTGAATTCTCCCTATCACTCTTTTCTTTTCTTTTTTTTTTTGCTTGCTGGGGAACCCTGCCAGGGCTGGAACAGCACGCCAGCCTCTCATCTTACTGAGCCACCATCTGCCTTGCCCCTGTTCACCTTTCTCCCTGGCCTGGAAGGGGCAAACTCTTCCACAGAATACCACCTAGCCCCAGTAGGTCAAAATCTGTGAGGCTGGCCGTTAGGGCCATCGCACGCATGGGTGGTGACAGGTCTGGTGAGTGTTCAGATGGCCAGGTATGCATGCGGCCACACGTGCCAGAACACACACATGCTCCCCGGTGGGCAGCGA
Source organism: Peromyscus attwateri (assembly GCA_902168425.1). Lineage (NCBI taxonomy): Eukaryota > Metazoa > Chordata > Mammalia > Rodentia > Cricetidae > Peromyscus > Peromyscus attwateri. The sequence continues at coordinate 20,532 of CABHPP010140692.1, read as the reverse complement.
GGAGGGACTTGAAGAATCTGATCCAGAAGGAACAAAGGGGTGCTGCCGCCTGTGCAGGGAGCCGAGGGAGAGTGACAGGCCCAGGCAGACAGCTAAAAGAAACGAAAGCCCAAGTGTGAAAACCCACAGCACACGCCGCCGCCAGAGAGCATATGCATCGGACTTCACAGCTTCCTCCTGTTTCCAGCTTACATTTGCTCCATATGCTGCTTTACACAGCTTTCTGGGGCCATAATGGGTTTTATTCCGTAGTTTTTATACTAACATGAATGACTCACATCTGCTCCAGTACCCAATTTGCTCTCTAATGTCTTCGCCTGTGAGGAGGGAACAGCTTCTACTGAACTTACTAACGACAGGAGTGGCGCAGAGTCCAAATCCAGGGGAAAAGGCAGGTTAGACCCGGAAATGTGTGAGCTGAGGGGTTCTTTGCAAGAATGCCCCGTTATACAGGGGCAGAATTGGAACCTAGAGAAATAGGAACTGGCTCAAGAATCGTGACCAGGAGGTAGCTCTATTTAGGCTAAATGAGAGTCCTAATTCAGAGCAATTTTTTTTTTTTCATTTCCTGCCAAAATCTTTTGCTTGGAGCTTTTCCTCCCTCTATTGATCATGATGAGAAAACTGTAGTTTGGGTTGGTCACCAGTGATAGAGTTAGTAATGCCCCCTGTGGGCTGAACAGAGCACTGTGTTATTTAGGCTGATGTGTATGCATGTGTATTAGTGTGTGAGTGGATAAGCACAGGCATGTGGGGGCCAGAGGATAACCTTGGGTGTTATTCTTAGGCATCATTCATCTTGTGTTTTTAAGGCAGGGTCTCCAGGTGGCCTGGAACTCACCAAGCAGACTAGGGTAGCTGGCTAGTGAACCCTTAGGGATCATCCTGTCTCTGCCTCCTCAGCTCTGGGTTTATGAAGTACAGCTTCCTTCTTTCTTTTTTCCTTCCTTCCTTCCTTCCTTCCTTCCTTCCTTCCTTCCTTCCTTCCTTCCTCTCTCTCTCTCTCTCTCTCTCTCTCTCTCTCTCTCTCTCTCTCTTTCTTTTTAAGTGAGTTCTGGCAATGGGACTCAGAACCTTGTACTTAAAGCAAACACTTTACAGACTGAGCCATTGCCAAGCCCCCTAACCTGGTGATTAAACGGTTTTAAATATCTGTCCAAGCTTGGGGACCTCTAGATATATTGGATCTCAGGAGAGATCTACAGTGCTGGGATCTGCATGGAGATTGAAGACTCACCTGTAATCTACCCCAATTCAAATGCCAATATGCCCTTTGGTTGGGTCAGGTAATGGCACTTAGCAAAATTGGATTGTTTAGAAATCTTTCAAGGCCCAGGCACTCCCCATGTGAGAGGAAGACAAAATAATGATTTAAGAGCAAGTGCTTGCTTTAGAAGAGAATCTCCAGTCTCCCCAGCATCACAGGCCTTCCTATGGAGACGTCTCACCCCAGGGCCTTGGTTTCCCCATATGCCAACCAGTCTGAATGAAGCACCTCAGCAGCAGGCAGTGTGGGGCTGCACCATCTCAAGAGCTTGGCGGTGGTGTTGTGTAACTGTCTGCCATCTGTTACTCAGAAGCAGCAGCATCACAAAGCGCTGAGCAATGGACTCTGCTGCTGCTGCTGCTGCTGCTGCTGCGCCTGCCTAGAGCACTGAGCAGCTCCTCAGCTTGCTTGAGGGGCGGGGGTGGGTCCCCTGCAGAGCCGACACAGAACACTTTGGAGGTCCAGGACCAGGGACCTAGGGTGAGGCTCCTGGAATAGATCCGGGGAGCTCAGAAAGCTGCCACGTCCCACCCCTCCTATGGCAGTTATTTACCCAGGCCTTTGGCTGCCTGAAGCATTAACTGGAGAGTAGGAGGTTAGGAGTTCAACAAAGACAAGTGTGGGACATCAGCAGTCAGCGGGGGTCTGTGTGGTACTCAGTAAACTCAGCTGCATCTGGAAACGGGCTGGCAAGCTTTTTCTGGCTGTTGGATTTCCACAGCTGTTTCCAACCCCCCAATTTCTTAACCTCCAGCCTCTTACCTCCAGGACTCTCCAGGGCTGTTGGGCAGGGCTGCCTTATGGCTGAAACACAAGGTACCGGTACCAAATACTGGAGGCTTTGTGTGGGCTCCTCTGTTTCTGAGCATGTGTCTTGAGGGCTCCATAGCATTGGAGGAAATCTGGAGACTTGATTGACACCTTTCTTACCTGTAGTCAGGTGTAGCTCTGTGAATGAAGATGTAGGGAAGATGCAGCTGTGTTACCTGCTGCGTCATTCTCACCTGAAGAAACTTGGAGCCAGCATCCCTCCAACTAAAACGATGTGGCTCCACTGGCCACGGCTCCCCAGACTGCGCAAAAATGTCATTTTTTCTCTCTGAACTCTCAGGGAAGGCAGATAGATGCCTGGCATTCAGTGTTCACATCCATTTTAAGATGCGGAATCTAATAGGGAAGGTATAGGATGCAGCTGTGATTTGCACGGTTGGTGTAGGTAGGCTAGGCTAGGAACCATTCCCTATTCTAGAGATAAGGTTACAATTCCAGCCTACCTGAGGCCTGTGTGGGAACTGGGATTCAGAATGTCCCCTGTCTCTAAATCCTAGTGGCTTTCGTCTGTAACTGGAGGGCATATTCCTTAAAAGCAGTTGGGGAAGGGATTTTGAAAGAGACTTGCGTGTACCGAGTGCTCCAATTCCCACCACCACTTTCTCACAGCTTCCTGTAGTTGCCCTAACTTTAGGTCCCCTCTCCAGCAAAGCCCCGGTACGTTACAAGGAGAGAAAACTCCTCAGGGAGATAATTTTTGCCTTAATTTTTAAAAGGACATCTTTCAAGTTAAATTTAGACCGGCTCAGTTTTCCATTAAGCAGAGAAAGTTGCCAGGCACCTGCTCAAAGGCAATGACATGCCCTGGGGAGATGGCTGAACTCGACCTTGGCCCTGAATGGCCAAGCAAGTGAGCCTGGACTTGAGGCAGCATCTGGGTCAGCCTCATTATCCCCGTGTTGGCTCCGGGCTAGAGGACCCCGATGCGAGCTCCACGTGCAGCGCCCCGCGGGGAACGGGAACTCCTCCCAGGCAGTGCTTCACCTGGCGCGGGTTGGTCCTGGTCCGGTCCTTAAGTCTCAGCTTGCAGCGGGTGTAGCTAGCATTCCTGTAACCCGTGCCCGCCCTATCCCGCCCCGCACGGCCCCAGCCCGGGATGGTCCGAGAGCTGCAACCAAGGTCCCTCCACGAGCACGGTGCTCCTCGGTCGGCGGGAGGCGGTAGCGCCCCCTCTCAGAGCCGGGTTCGCTCCCGCCCCGCTCTCTTCTCCCTCGGAGTCAGTCTGTCTGTCGGGCCCGCCCTCCCTCCGCGCTCCCTCCGCGCTCCCTCCTCCTCGTGCTCCTCCGGGGGTGCCGGGCACAGCCTCAGATTCCACCTTCCCGGCTGCTCCAGTCAGTTTCCCTCGCGGCAGCCGCGGCGAGCAGCACCATCTCGGCGGTCACCGCGGCTCTCCGGCTGGAGCGGGCGCCCGACTGAGCTGCCCCTCGCCCCTTCCCGGCCGCGTCTCGAGTCTCCGGCGGCGCCCCTCGCCCCGGCTGTGGCTTCTCTCCGAAGCGGGCGGGGCAGGATCCCACCACCCAGCCTCGGGATCCCGGGAGCAGCGTTTCTCTTAGAGCGAGGCGCTCGGCGACTCGTGCCCCGCCGCCCCTGACCGCCGGGGGGTGCCCCAGGGACGCGTCGCCGCCGAGAGGAGCAGGCAGAGGGGACCATGCGGCGTCTGACTCGCCGCCTGGCGCTGCCCATCTTCGGGGTGCTCTGGATCACCGTGCTGCTGTTCTTCTGGGTCACCAAGAGGAAGTTGGAGGTGCCGCTGGGACCCGAAGTGCAGACCCCCAAGGTATGCCGTTTGGTGGCGCGCAGGGCGCGGGGCACTGGCCGGTGGGAGGGCGCGCGGTCTACGCGCGCGGGCTTTCAGGGTTCCAAGGCAGCGGGGGGTCTGGGTGCCGCGAGCAGGTAACAGGCGCGGGATGTGGCCATGGGGAGGTGCTTGAGGAATTTAAGAAGCTTCGGGCGTCTCCGGATCCTTGGCGTGTGTAAGTGCCAGTGGGTGTGGGTGGTGGGCGCGCGCTCGTGGACAGAGCGGGGCTCCCAACTTAAGTAGCAGTCCGGTGGCCGAGGGGGCGCTGCGGACCAGCCACCCTGGGACTGGCGGTCAGTGGGTGCCGCTGGAGGGTCGGTCACTGGAGGTTGGCTGGGTTGGCGATGCTGGCACCCATGAGAAGTCTGGATGTTCGGACCTTCTTCCCTCCCCCGCTGCCAGGCCCCAGGGGAGGAGGCTGATGACCCGGGTGCGCAGCGCACGTGAGCCACACTAGCGAGCTCCCTGGAGCTTCCCCAGCCGGTGTCTTCCCTACCCACCCGGCCTGGCCTGGTGGTACCTGGCTCTGTAACCTGTTCTTCAGCCCGTTAGCTGTGGTGGAAGTTGAATGCGTCCAGAACACCACGAAGGAGCCCCTAAGAACAGAAAGCTTCCTACCGGCAGGGAGTTGGGGAAATGGGAATCCAAGTGGCTTTTCTAACTCTTGACCAGGAGTGCAACCCAAAGGAGTGGAAGGTTCCCCCTACAGGTTCACGCTTGAGATTCAGAGCCTTTGTCCTTTCCACAGCCTTGAACAGGGGAAAGAGAGCGAGGCCTCTGGGGGATTTGCTGGCAGCTAAACAACCTTTATGAGTTCAGGGCAGTCTGTAGGAGTGGGAGAAGGCCTTGGAGGAGCTTGCGGTCTGAAAGAGGAAGACTGATGAACACCAGTGTGTTGAATAGGAGGGGATCTCATCACCGAGTATAGTAGGGAGGGCCTACTGTGTGCAGAGTGCATAGTGGGTGCTTTCTTGAATAGTCGTTGTTGAATAGTGTTCTTATTTCATAGATGGGGAAACAGGTTGAGAGTCTTTAAATAGTTCACCTTACTTAGATCATTCTGGATTTGAACTCAGACCTCCACATTCAGGATTTTCCCACTTGGATCCTATAGACTCTCCTCTTAACCAAGTCCACTGTCGCTTGTGCTTTGGAATCTTGCCAATGTTAGCTGATCAAAACAAGCATTTAGTTAGCATCCATATACCCCAGCTATGTGTGAGCTGCCATGAAATGCCGAGGTCCAGGGTTCGCTCCTAGGTTTCATTCGTCCGTGGTCCAGGATGTGCAGGAGTGACAGCCAAGTGGGTTCACTGCCCTGGGTGTTGTGAGAACCTGGGCTTCCTGGAGGAGGACATGACAGCTGAGTTGAGAAGGATGGACCATTGGCCAGTCGGCAGAGGGCATCCGAAGTGCAGATGAAGTCAGGGGATTGAGGTGGCAGGGGGCAGCTTGTATGGGTCTAATCAGGGAGGGCCACGGACATTAGGGTCTAGGGAGGGGGTTACATAGGGAAGTGATGCCGTGGATTGGCGTGTCCATCAGCCAGCCTTTGTAGTACAGGATCTATTTTCTCACTGACGCAGACCCTGACCACAGATCTGCAGGGATTTTTTTTTTTCTTCTTTTTCCCTAGGTGGTTCTGCTCTGTGTGATGCAGTTAATGATGCCTGCAGGGACATGAACTTTCTCTGTTTTGTGCTGAATCTCATTACCTTAAGCTGACTTATTCCTACTTTTGCCCCAGGGATCTAGGACAAGAGCTCTTTTTCCTTTGGAGGTGCTCTGTGTCGCTACACCTTTCCCTCCTTTTAATCATGGTCTGTGCTCAACACACGTTTAGTGACAGGAGGAGCTATGTACCTACCAGGCACTGCGCTGGTTTTGGGTGCTGCTCTGATGGATCTGTCCCTGACCTTTGGTTTTGTTTGTGTGTGTGTGTGTGTGTGTGTGTGTGTGTGTGTGTGTGTGTAAGCTCTGGGGAGTTCCTTGCTGATGCAGAATCATCAAGCGATGTGTAAGCGATGAGTGGTCTCATATGAGGAAGAAGCCTGTTCTTCGCCTGAACATTTGACCCACTCCTCATTTTTGTATATCCTTCTAAAAGTCTCATTTATTCTTTAGCTCTCAAGATTTGACACGTTTTATTATTAGGTGTACCCTCCCACCCCCTTTTGGTTAGTGTTCTTCTACAACCCATTTTCACTTTTATGTGTGTCTACATAAATGTCTTGTGTATATTTTTATATATATTTATGGATGAACATTCCTCTGGATCTTAGTGTGTGTGTGTGTGTGTGTGTGTGTGTCTTAATTAGGGTCACTATTGCAGTGATGAAACACCATGACCAAAAGGGTTTATTTGGCTTACACTTGCATGTCACTGTCAGCATCAAAGGAAGTCGAAACAGGAACTCAGACAGCGCCAGAACCTGGAGGCAGGAGCTGATGCAGAGGTCATGGAGGAGTGCTGCTTACTTGCTTACTAGCTTGTTCAGACTGCTTGGTTATAGAACCCAGGACCAGCAGCCCAGGGATGGCACCACCCACAATGGGCTGGGCCCTCCCCCATCAATCACCACTTAAGAAAATGCCCTACAGGCCTGCCCACAGCCCAATCTTATGGAGGCATTTTATTTTATTTTTTCCTTCCTTCCTTCCTTCCTTCCTTCCTTCCTTCCTTCCTTCCTTCCTTCCTTCCTTTTCCGAGACAGGGTTTCTCTGCGTAGTTTTGGTGCCTGTCCTGGATCTCCCTCTGTAGACCAGGCTGACCTCGAACTCACAGAGATTCACCTGGCTCTGCTTCCCGAGTGCTGGGATTAAAGGCTTGCGCCACCAACACCCAGCTTGGAGACATTTTCTTAACTGAGGTTCCCTCCCCTCAGATGACTTTAGTTTGTATCAAGCTGACATAAAACTATCCTTTCACAGTGTGTATCTCAGGAAAGATGAGACCAGACAGCTTTATGTCCCATGATTGGTGTGAACGGAAACTTTGTATGATATGTCTAAAGGAATACAGTATTCTCCCCCAACTTGACTGCATGTTAGAATTGTCTGGAGAACTTGACTGGCATAAAGATTCTTGAGTTTATTATGGAGATTATGATTCTGTTGATTTGGGAGAAGGTCCTAGAATTAGCCCTTCTGCGAATATGTCATGTGACTGTAAAGCAGCGCTTGAGAAATAGATGAAGAATGCCAAGTCTGTTGTTTTGTTGCTTTGTGTGAACATGGCCAAATGAGTCGTCTCCTCCATGAGTGTGATCATAACGAAGTCAGTGTGAACCTTTGCATGCAGGAAGTAGAAATCCATAATGTAGCGCTTTTCCAACTCATGGACTCCATTTCCCATATTAGCTCATTTAATCTTCCCAGAAGCCAACAAGGGAGCTAATACTTGGTTTTACAGGAGAGATTAAATGATGATATTCGGGCAGAGATAAAAAGGCTTTTCAAGGACAGCATCAGGACAAGAATAGGATGAGGAATGTTCTGGGGACTGCTCACCTCGTGTTTAAATTAGACGGACAGCCTAAGTCTCCACTTGTGGGTGATTCAGCAAGGTTGGAGGTGGGCACAGTGTGAGCTCCTCATCTACTTTCTGGAGTTTCTCTGCCCGTGGAGAGTTTCCAAGTGTGTGTGTGTGTGTGTGTGTGTGTGTGTGTGTGTGTGTGTAAGCATGTTTGGGTCCTTGCCTTCCACATTATTTGAGATGGGGTTTCCTTTGCTGTTTTTCTGCTGCATAGGCCAGGCTAGCTGGGGCGAGAGGGTCGGGGCTCTCTTTCATCTCTGCTTCTCTTCTTGATGTAGGAACCCTGGGATTTCAGACATGGGTTGTCTGTTGTGTCCTGCTTTTACGTGGGCTTTAGGAATATGAACTTAGGTCTTCATGGTTTCAAGGCAAGCGCTTTACCCATCAAGTCTTACCCTTTAGCCTGGGGTTGTTTTCTTGACAGTAAGAATACAGTTGGTACATTTGTCTACCATGGGGAAAAACTCAGGTTTTGACTGAGTACAGTCCACGAGGCATTTGTAGGAAACAAGGATACAATCATGGGGGAAGCCTTTTCCTGGATATGCAGAAGCCTAGGGGGAAACTTGCCTCTTGCTGAGGCTTTTCTCCTGTGTAGGGGTGGAATGATGTCTTTCCTCCTTATCATAAAGTTGTGGTCCACACCTCTAAAGCAAAAGACAAGTTAACAAGAGAAAGTTGATTGTAGTTTTACATGCCATGGAAGCCTTCAGATTGAAAATCCAAAGACCCAGCGTGTACTGTCAAAGACATCATAGATCTGGTGGGGAATAGATAGCTGTAGAGGACATACCACTGGAAAAAAGGGTACATTCCAAAGCAGGCGACTGGAGCAGGGAAGCAGCAAAGCCTGTTTAGATCCTTTAAACTATCTGAACAGCATTCTTTCCTCCTGGGTGTGGGCAGGACCCTTTATAGAATGAAGGGCTTTAGATCTACTATCAGACAAGGTAGGTCAGAGAATTTCTTTATTGCCATCTCTAACACACAGAGTGCAGTAGATTAATCTTTTGAGGTTTTATGGCTTGCTTTGGGTAAAGAGAAGTCCTAGTATTATGTGGCTTGCCCTAGGGAAGAGAGATTCCAGGTTCTTTGCCTTGCCCTTGGCAGAGAACTGGGACCAGGAAACAGGAGGAAATGCTTATGGAGAGACCTTGCTTCTGAGACCTTCACTTTGGGATATTCTTTTTTAAAAGCTCCAATACCAGCATGGTGGTGAGAGTCAGTTTATTTCTAAAGTGAGAACAGTGGACATTCTTCTGCTGCTTCTTCAGAGAAGTTGAGAATGGTGTAGCTAGGGGAGAGAGTTCCTGGGCCTGGAGACTGCCCAACTATTAGACTCTGTCTGGTTATAGGCATTCAGATCAGAACATGGGTTCTCCTTATCTCACTGTGCTACGAAACGTCCCCATTCCCCTATTGATGATGTCATCACAGGCCTGATATAACCCTCTGCTCAGTGCGTCACAGTCTGAGCGACGTGGACAAGGACAGACTGTGCTGCAGTCCTGTTACAGTGATCGGATCTTTTTCTTAGTTTCATGAAAGGATAGTTCTAGGAGCCGGGCTGATAACTCGGTGAAGTGCTTGCCTACTTGCTGCTCAAGCGTGAGGACCAGAGTTCTATGCCCAGCACCCACATCCAAAGGCAGGCAGGGTAGTATGCTCTTGTAATCCCAGCTCTACTGAGGCAGAGGCAGGATTCCCAACCAAATCAGTGGGTTCTAGGCCGGTGGAAAGACCTTGTCTCAAAGGTTGGGTTTGGAGAGACGGCTCTGATGAAGTGCTCACTGCACAAGCTTGAGGACCTGAGTTTGCCTCATCAGCATTTACCTAAAAAAAAAAAAAAAAACAAGCCAGCTGTGGAGTGCACATCTGTAATCCCAGATCTTAGGAGGCAGAGATAGGCAGATCCTTGGTACTCACTGTCCAGGTAGACTAGCCAAGCTGCTGAGCTCAGGCTTCAGCCATGGAGCCCGTCTCAAAAGCTAAGGTGGAGAGGACTGTGGAAGATACCTGGTGTCTACCTTTGAACTCCACGTGCACGCACATACACGTGCACACTCTCACTTAAAAGTACATCTCTCTCTCTCTCTCTCTCTCTCTCTCTCACACACACACACACACACACACACACACACACACACACACTTCTGAGAAATGACACCTGAGGTTGACCTAGGGCTCTATGCTCAGGTACACACTCTTGCACACACTCACGTACACACTCATGCACACACAAGAAAGCCCACATAAGAAAGACTGGCTCTATGAACAGCTGAAGTAAGGATTTCTTTAAACTTGACTTTTTCCGTACTGATTTGATTTTAATGCTGGCTCTCTACCCCCAAATTATTCATCAAATCTCTTAATTTCTAGCTGAAAACCACGTGACAAGTTTGATGTTTTATTCAAACTGTATATTAATGATAAATACCGTATCACTTAAAAAGACCCGAAAAAGGCGTGTTTATTTCTTCTCTCTCCTGTCATGTGTTTGCCATTTGGAAAATTATCTAATAACTGACAGATGTAAAAAAAAAAATAAAGGAGCAGAATTTCTTGTCTCTTATTTCCAAGAAACTAAATTTAGTCCAAAGGCTTAGTAAAAGCAAGAGTTTCAGGCCGGAGGGTAATTTTTGAGGGAGGTATTAGAAATGTAAAGGCTTGGAGTGAAGTGCCTCCAGCCTATGCAAATGTCTCAGGAGGTACTAGAAATGCAGCAGATGCTATTAGAAAATACGTCGTCTTTCTGTTGTATTTGCCTACCACGAGCACCTTAACTATACAGCCCCATCGTTCTATTTCCCATTTGGCAGTTGATTTCTCCAATTAAAAAAAAAAGAGTTATGAACTTCACAGAAGGCCACTATTAATCTGGTGGCACTCGGCATGTGCACATTGGATTCTGTCCAGGGGATTTTGGCCCCGGCATCACCAGAGTCAGTCTGTTATCAGATGCACGCCTAGCCTCTCATTTGCCGTGCAGATGCCCATGCAAGGTGCTGGACCAGCTTCCCTTCTGAGGCTGATCTTGGAGCCAGGGTATCGGGGTGCTATTTATTGGTAGCCCAGAGCATTACCTGCTCCTGCAGCAGGGTTGCAGAAATGCAAAGTGGGAGGTTGGGATCTTAGGAAATAGCTTGCCTTTCCTTTCTAGAATGTGCGTGTAAATCTTTAAAAATGTATTTCATGTACTTAAAAAAGTTCAAGCGCTGTGCTAACATTTCATCACCTTTGTGAGAAATTTACCCTGGTTCGGTTTTGAGTCGACCCATGACCCAGAGAGCTTTGCGAAGCCCCTTTATCTGGTCCTCAGAACCAAGTGTCTGTCCATGTTCTGACTCCCCTTTGCTTCCCTGGTTCTCTTTACCCCAGCTCCAGGCAGGAAGCCCCGTCTCAGGACCCAAGGGTTGTGCACTAGGGACGTGTCTGAGTTAGCCTGGGGGCGATGGCACTCTGTAACCTCGGTTTCTCAACAGGGCCTGGCATTTTTTTTCAAAACAAAGACCAGCAGTTCAATTCCACCCTCCCTTGCCTGGAAGCACAGACTTACACCTGCTCAAGACAGGGAAATCCCGGGAGTAAAGCAGGCCGGAAGTCAAATGAGTGTCTGTCCTGTCTGTCCAGAAGGTGCCTTTCTTCAGGGCTGCTGGTCCCTCCAGAACACTCAGCTGCTCACTTGTGTTCCTCAGAGGTCATTTGTAAACCAAGCAGGGACAGAGTAAGCCTGCTGTCTGCCGATGCCCAAAGCTCAGGATTTCTATCCACCCTGCTTTCCTTGCTACACCCCGTCATCCCAAATTTCCAGGAATTGGACCCTTCTCCGGGCTCCCAGGAACCGGTTTTGTAGAGACATGTTCTGTGTGCCTTTGTTTGATTTCTAACGTTGACACGCTTGTCACTCACCCAGAGTGTCACAAAGTCCCTGATGTGTTTTTGGAAAATAATCTGAATTAGAAAGCAGGGACAGTTCCTCAGCTCCTCTGCTCTTAGCGGGGAGACCATGAACCCTGCCATGGCTTCTGCACACCTACTCCAGAGACCCAGAATGATAGTCTGGCCATCTGTTTGGGGACGTGCGTTTGATGTGTCCTGTGCCCTCTGCAGCTGGCAGCTGGCTCTTCCCAGTGCCTGCGCTAGCTTGAACTAAGTGGTGAGTTTGCCGCTTCTGCAGCCCCAGGCACTCATGAGAGCCAGGTGATAAATTCCGGCCCACCTTAGCGCCTCCATTGTGTCAAAATTAGGTATGGCTTTACGTATACACATGGCAGCCAAGGGTGTCTTTCTGCCTTTGGTAGTGCCAGGGCTAACTCAGCTTTTTCTCCTCCTGGCTCACTCGCCTCAGCTGTGAACTGGGAACAGCACACCATAGCAGAGCTGATGCCTTAGCATCCGGCCTGCAGTGAGAGCCAGTTCAGGTTAGTGAGTAAATCTGTAGAGAGACCTATAGCTATACATAATTGTGTGTGTGTGTGTGTGTGTGTGTGTGTGTGTGTGTGTGTGATGTGTGCACATGCGTGTACATGTGTGTGAAGGCCAGAGGTGGACATCAGGGTGTCTTTCTTAATTGCTCTCCATCTTTCTTTTGGAAACTGGGTTCAGCTAGACTAGCAGGCCAGCAAGCTGCAGGGAGCCTTCTGTTTCTCCCTCCCAGTGTTGAGATTACAAGGGCCTGCTGCGGAGCCTGGCTCTTCACATGGGTTCTGTGGATCCAAACCCAGGGCCTTGTGCTTGTGAGGTTAAGCATTTTATTCCCTAGCTCCTATTACTTATCTTTTAATTATTTTACCAGAAATGCTAGACTAACCAAAAGCCCAATCAGTCTCCGAGTCTTCAGATGTTGAGCTGATTAAGAAAGAACCCTTTGGGATAATAAAGAAAGTGTACATTCTCTCTCTCTCTTACCATCCCCCCATGTGCACACGTACACACTCTCTCTCACACATTCACTCACTCACATAGATGTATGCACATGCTATTTGCCCTGGGGAGTTCTGTAGACGCTCCTGAAATTTGCTGGCTCTAGTATTTCAGAATGAGTGGCCTGAAATGACCTTCTAGGGCAGCAAGTTTTGCATCTGGCAGCAGGCGCTGCTATCACAGGACCTAATGAGCATTAGGAAGCTGCTGGGGACAGAGAGGAGATGGCGACTGTGGTGTCAGAAATGTTGCTGCCAGGCGGTGCCACACGGGGTGCCCTCTTTCCTCTGGGCTTCATCACGTTCTTTTACTTTTCTTCTGCACTCCTCTCCCCCGAAATACTACTAGTTGTTTTCTAAGGTGGAGAGCCCAGGGAAGTGGGTAAGATGCCCCCACTGAGAAGTCTGAAAACACAGTGGGGATGTGATCTGCAAGGGCCCTCTACTTCCACACAGGCCCCAAGGTCAGGGACAGCCGGCCATTCTGATTCTTGGAGCCACAGGGCTGCTCTGGACACACAGAGGCGATTCTTTCTGAAAGAAGGGAGTTCAGCTTTGGGCCACTCTGAGCTGTTTAACCTTCTATCAGCAGGAGCTCTTATCTCTGGCAATAAGAGAAGTCTGATCCCCGGTCTTGGACAATGCTGATTTCAAGTTCAAAGCCTTTTCTGCGCGCCATTTCCTGGAGACAGGATCTGCCACTTAAAAAATAATAATTAAATTCTCCTCATGTCTCCTGTCTTGCAAACTGTAAGCACTTCAGAGCTCTTTCAAGGAAACACAGGCAAACAGAGCATGCGTGCACGTTCCTGCCAGTGGACTTGAAGGCCCGTGGAAAAGAGCAGCCCTCTCCAGGGCCTGCTGGCTGAGGATCCTGCTGTTCACACCCATTGTGTATCTTATTCAAGGACAGGTGAGCATGGGAAACATCTACAGCAGAGATGGGGGATCCCATCTTGACCACCTCGCTCCACGTATCGTCTCTGCCTTCAAAGGAGATGTGGAAATTAAAGAAAAAAAAAATTCCCCTTTGGTTGTCAAGACTTATGTCGTATCTCTCTCATTCCTCTGATGACGTTCTACCCGTTCCTGATCTCTCTCTGCTCCCCAGCCATAGAAAGACTGGCCCAATCAATATTTATGTGCCCATCACTTGCAGCTGCGACGTGCTGGCAATAATGGCTGCCAAATTCCTTGATGGCCATTGAAATATTCACGGGCGCCTGTATTGGAGGTCCATTGTTTTCCTCAGGATCTCGGGAAGAGCAGACCATGTGATGCAAGGATTAATTAAGCCTCTTAGATAATTGCCTATTAATAGATGGCCAATTGATGGCTGCCAGCTGGGTGCTGAGTTGACTAATGTCCTTATGGTGGGCAGGTGGTTGACTTCAGAAGAGAAACGGGCTGAGAGACCTGACTAATTAAAGACTGAATCAAGAAAAGGCAGCTAAGAGGTTGCTTCTCTGCCCACCCCCGCCCTTCCTGTGATATCTTACAGTTTACAAAGCATTCATCTGGACGGATGCTTCATTTGATCCTTACTGCACCCCTGTGAGATGGATGTTACTCCTGTCCTCATTTTCTGAGGTATGAGAAATCTGAGGTTAAGCAGGGAGGGGACTTGGGCAAGCTTGTCTATCCAGACTTGTTCGATTTCTTGGGCTACAGAGCATGTGCTATTTTTTTATGGACACATTCAATGTCTTGTTAGATTCTTTTCTCAGGAAAAAATGAAATATATACTGTCTCTGAGTGTGAGTTACATGTATATTCTTTATCTGCCCTGACACAGGAACTAAAGGAAATACAAAATTTGTCCCTGGGGGTGGGGGGTTGTATAAGACCTGGAGGCTACCCTGCCCCTGTGATGTGGGAGGATGCCAGAGCTGAAGTTGTAGACTTCACATGAGAGGTGGAGAGAGGCTGTCCTGCATGGTACCCTCTAGTCTTATCCTTAGATAGTTGCGTTGACTTCATTTGGGGACCCTCTGCTCCCCCGCCATTTTTCCTCCATGCCTGCACAGTCTGCCCACAGGGAATGAGTCTCTGCTGCCATCCATAACGTTGCCTCAACTTGGAAGTCAGCAGGCTTGTAGAATCAAGACAGACTGTCTACCCTTGCTTTGACCCCTTTCTAGGTGAACATGGTCCTTAAACAATTGGAAGTAATTCTGTTCTAAGAGGAAAAACAACATAATTTGAAAGAACTGAACACAACCTGTTTGCAAGACAGGGCAGGTGCAGATAGATGACTCTAGGGAAGTGGTTTGAGAGGCCATCTAGCATCCTCTTAGCTTCTTCCTTCTCTGCTGCAGGGAACTCCAGTTTGTGTCTATTTATAAAAAAAAAAAATAGAGCATAAAGGTTAGTCTGGAAGGTGAACTGATGACTGCTTCATTTTGCCTAGCAGATAGACTGCCGGTTCCTTACCAACTCTAGGCTGACTAGGAAGTATGAGTAATGCATATTCCTAGATCAGCAAAGCACAAAGGCAAGCTACTTAGTGTCGTCTTGGGCATTCTGTCTAGACTTGAGGTAGACTATCAAAGGCTCTGGGTGGTCTGTTAACTTTGGTCCTGATTGACAAAGTCAGTGGGTGCTCTACTCCAAGATCCAGAACTGAAACATGACTTTCTCACCCTCGTGCATTTCTCCTCAGCATGGCAATGTTTAAAAGATGCACCTGGAGTGTGAATGGATAAGCCTTAAACTTTCGCCCAATACTCAGAGGCCCTACTAGCTTGGTAGATGTTTGCTCAATTCTCTGCAATTCTCCTTGCTTTGCTTCAAACTGAGATTATGGTTTCTGTTGGGTTTCCTCTTAAAACTGAACATATGTTTTTGACAAACTTGTCATGGTCTACTAGAGTTGAACATGTGTGTGTACCTAGGATCCTGCAATCTCAAACATGGTCTAATAAGCCCAGCATAAATGCGCATGCACAGCCTGCCATATACTCAAACTGTACTAGGCATACTTTTTTTTTCCAGGTTATGTGCAGTTGTTCAACTCTGCAGTTGTGGTATAAAGTCTGATATGTAAATGAGTGGGTGTGGCTATATTCTAATAAAAACATTATTTGCAGAAACCACAGTTAGGTTTTCATGTATTTTTCGTATCTGGTGATATATTTTCTTCTGTTGGTAATATTTTCAGATATGTATGAATGTAAAAAAAATCTGTTTTTTTCCTGTTTTCACTTTTTTAAAATTTATTTTCCTATTATCAGCTTGATACAGTATAAATTCTTATCCTAATTGTGAAATGTTTCATTGAGGCTTGCCCAGTGATTGAGTAAAACCAAAACTTATTATAAGCCACAGTCATCCTAGGGTCCCCCCTGCTATATAGTCTCCCTGGTTCTGTGGGTTGCAGTCTGATTGTTCTTTGCTTTATATCTAGTATCCACTTATGAGTGAGTACATACCATGTTTGTCCTTCTGGGTTTGGGTTACCTCACTCAGGATGATTTTTTCTAGTTCCATCCATTTGCCTGCAAACCTAATGATGTCATTGTTTTTCTCTGCTGAGTACTCCATTGTGTATATGTACCACATTTTCTTAATCCATTCTTCAGTTGACAGGCATCTAGGTTGTTTCCAGGTTCTGGCTATTACAAATGGTGCTGCTGTGAACATAGTTGAGCATGTATCTTTGTGGTATGATTGAGCATTCCTTGGGTATATGCCCAAGAGTGGTATGGCTGGGTCTTGAGGTAGATTGATTCCCAATTTTCTGAGAAACTGCCATACTGATTTCCACAGTGGTTGTACAAGTTTGCATTCCCACCAACAGTGGAGGAGTGTTCCCTTTGCTCCGCGTCCTCTCCAACATTGACTGTTATTAGTGTTTTTGATCATAGCCATTCTGACAGGTGTAAGGTGGTACCTCAGAGTCGTTTTGATTTGCATTTCTCTGATGATTAAGGATGTTGAGCATTTCTTTAAATGTCTTTCAGCCATTTGTGATTCTTCTTTTGAGAATTCTCTGCTTAGCTCTTCAGCCCATTTTTTAATTGGATTGTTCAGTATTTTGACGTCTAGTTTTTTGAGTTCTTTATATACTTTGGAGATCAGTCCTCTGTCAGATATGGGGTTGGTGAAGGTCTTTTCCCATTCTGTAGGCTGTCTTTTTGTCTTATTGACCATGTCTTTTGCCCTACAAAAGCTTCTCAGTTTCAAGAGGTCCCATTTATTAATTGTGCTCAGTGTCTGTGCTGTTGGTTGTTATATTTAGGAAGTAGTCTCCTGTGCCAATGCATTCAAGAGTACTTCCTACTTTCTCTTCTATTAAGTTTAGTGTAACTGGATTTATGTTGAGGTCTTTGATCCACATATTTATGAATGTAAAAAAAAAATCTGTTTTGTGTGCAGGACATGCTAAGCCTGATGACGGATCACATTTGGCCTGCAAACCACTGGGATTCTACTTGTTTAAGAATACCAAAGCTAGTTCTCTAGTTTTGAAAAAAAACTAACAAAGTTAGTTTGAAAAAAGAACTAACAAAGTTCTCTCCTGTTGAACATCAGTGTCTTGGTTGACCCATGGTTGAGGTTAGAGGCTAGAAGGGGGTTGGAGCATTTTGGGGGTATCTGGGGACATTCAGGTTTCTGATCTGAGCGGTAGTTTCACGGGTATCTATCTACCTTATGAAAATTGACTGGATACATATTCCTTCCCTTTTGTTTGTTCTGCTTCTGTAGAAGGTTCAAAAGGCAAAACATCTGAACTGAGTGTGGCTGGAGTACGACTTCAGGTCTTAACATCTCATTTCAGGGGCAGAACCTAGCAGCAGTCTCTACTCTTTTTACAGCCACTGTTTTCTGATCTCTGAATAAGGCAGTCTTTGGAGAAAGGTGTTGGCTTGACTTTACAGTTTCCTAAATTCTGCTCCCTTTTGTAGACAGAGAGATATTTAACAACTGGTGTGGGAGAGGTTCCCAGTCAGTTCAAGTGTGTGCTGAGTGTTCACCTATTTGCTGCTGGATCAGAGGAATACAGGGTTCCTAGGGGAGAACAGGGGTGGTGGAGGGCATCTAGGCTACTGAGCACTGTGAGTAGGGCTTTGACTGGTGTAGTTGTCCTACAGTATATTGTGGAATATTAGTTGAAGATGTGTTACATTTGTTTATGCTGTGGAATATTTGTTTAATGATGCAAAGATGTGTTGAAGTTGTGTTACTTTGCCCGTCTAAAACAGCTGATTGATCTAATAAAGAGATAAACGGCCAGTAGCTAGACATGAGAAAGGATATGTGGGGCTGACAGGCAGAGAGAATAAATAGGGGGAGAAATCTGGGGAGAGAGATCGAGGAAGAACGAGAAAAGAAGGAAAGGACTCTGAGGCCAGCCACCCAGCTACAGAGCAAGCCATGGAGTAAGAAGTAAAGAAAGGTATATAGAGTAGAGAAGGATAAAAACCTAGAGGCAAAAGGTAAACGGGATCATTTAAGTTAAGTAAAGCTGGCTAGAAACAAGCCAAGCTAAGGCTGGGCATTTATAAGAAATAATAAGCCCTCATGTATTCATTTGGGAGCTGAGTGGTGGGCCCCACAAAGAGAAAAGAGTAAGAATAACCAACTACAATAGTACAGTAGGTGACATGCACCTATGTTTATAGATAAAGTGTAAGGGCTTAATTGCAGGAAGTGCAGTTATACAGTGCAATGTGCCATATAGAAGACGGGGCTCTCTCTTCTGCTTTTCAGAAAAAAGACAGGGAAGTAATGCTGATGACCTGGCTACTGCTGGACACTCTCTGGGTTACCTCTCTGTTGTCTAAGATAGTGGGCATCATTACTTTTGTTTTTCAGAGGAGCACCCAGAGTCATCCATGTTAGTACACACCGGTACTCTTAGCCCTTGGAAGGCTGAAGCAAGGGGATTGCTGTGAGTTCAAGGCCTACATAGTGAGTCCTGTGGGTATCCATTAGTGACCTACTCAAGACCAGGCTCCTGCAAGCAAGCAGAGAACAGGAATCCTGAACCAGACTCCTCCATCTCCAGAGATACTCTCCTCTTTCTCTTTCACCTTATTCCCACTACCACACTCAGCCCAGACTTCCCTCTCTCCCCTAGTGATACCAGTTCTGCTTTCTTGAAACTGAGAAGTTAGATGCGGCAGCCAGCCTCAAGCCGGCACTTTCCCCATATCCCAGAATTCTCCATGTCCTGATTAGATCATAAACTTTTGAGCAAGATAGTTTTGTATCAGAAGCTGTCTCCTCTAGGATGAGTTATTTTAGGGCAATATTCAAGGCGAAAACTTTACAACATTTTCAGAGAGAAATATGTTGGGCTTTTGTACCTCTCCACTGCAGAGTGTTTCTGCTCCTGGGCTTAGCCTTTCAAAAAGCAAGTCTCCAAAGTCTCACATTCTTGAGCATGCTAAGGTGCTTCAAAAGCATCTCAAGATTGATTACAGAGGGAATGGTGAGGAATTAGTCAACAGATGCTCAAGATACAAAGGCTGCAGTTGATGGCTTAAAAACCTCCCCAGCATCGCCCCTCAGAGAGGAATCGCCCTATATCTAGCATAATAACACCAATTATTTGGTTGTTTGTGCTGAGAAGTTGAAAGCTATCGTGTGCCGGGAAAATACTCAGCATGGAGCAGTAATTATAGATCAGCTGACAATAGAAGACGCAGTGGTTTGACTGCTAATTAGATTATTAGCACTCAAAACAAATACCTGCTATTAACTATAAATGAGCTGTGTTTATGAGATTTTTCTTCTTCTTTTCATACTTATTTCTTTTTATAGTGTGTGATTTCCTTTCTCCTATCTGTGCCCTGACTCTCCAGTTCCCCATCACATGAAGCATATTTTGTTTGTTGAGCCTCCATTAAATCTGTGTGTGTGTGTGTGTGTGTGTGTGTGTGTGTGTGTGTATGTGTGTGTGTATGTGTGTGTGTATGTGTATGTGTTGCCTTTCAAGTTCAAAGGGGGTCTGAGTGCTGGCATGTATTTTCACATGTCAGGGCCCTTGATGGAATGCAGCAGGTCATCTTAGGGGAGAAGTCAGTGCCACTTTGAGGCCAGATGCGGGGCTTACCATGGGTGCAGAGAGTTTGTGAAGAAGGATGTCTTAGTTAGGTCTTCTAATGCTGTGAAGAGACACCATAACCACGGCAACTCTTAAAAGGGAAAACATTTAATGGGGTGGCTTACAGTTCAGAGGTTCAGTCCATTGTCATCATGGTGGGACATAGTGGTGTTCAGGCAGACATGTTGCTGGAAGAGATAGCTGAGAGCTCTACATCTTGCTCAGGCAACAGGAAGTGGTCTGAGACACTGGGCATGGCTTGAGCATGTATGAGACCTCAAAGCCCACCTCCACAGTGACACACTTCCTCCAACAAGGCCATACCCCCTAATAGTGCTACTACCTTTGGGGGCCATTTTCTTTCAAACCACAAGAAGAGAGGAATTAGAGAATTTTTTTTTTCATTCTGAAATCCTGCTGGGGTTAATTGCCAATGAAATGATCTGGATGCTTTTTATTTATTTTTTTGTGGCGCTTGTTATTTTGGACTCAAGAAAGATATGGAGGGCATCTGGGTTTTTCTATATTCCCCTCCCTATCCCCACCAAATAGGACATCTTCCTATAAGCAGGTGGACTGTGTGCTCCCAGATACGTGAGATGCCAGTTCCTCATGCCCTAAGTGGTTCTTCGTATTGTAGGCAGAGTAGTCTGGAGGAGCCCGTGGGGACACTTCAGGATATGTGGAGAGAGATATTGGAGATCTAGGAGAAGTTAATGAAGGCTCCAACTATGCCCTCAATAAATGGTCCAAGTGACTTGCAGGTGTCCTGCATGAAGTATGTAAAGGGAGACTCATTGGGGCCCTCTATTATCCACCAGGAGTCCATGTAGAAAGATAGTATCTCCAGGGTCTCGAGAGGGTGCATGACTGCTTTCTAGAAGTGCTAGGGGCTTTATCTGTGTTAAGTTATTCATTTTTTACAATGATACTATGAGGTGGGCAGGCTGAGAGGCAGCTGTAGACCCACCCCAGGGCATGCATTCATATCAGTTGCTTGGCTGCTGCTTTCCAGACAAAATAGCATCTAAGCCAGATGATGTGTTAGCTCTCTTTATCTTATGAATACAGGACTCGAGGTTACTAAAAGCCCAGTAACTTGCCCAAGGTAACAGAACTTAGTAATGG
>CABHPP010140691.1:33707-43833 GCA_902168425.1 Peromyscus attwateri | reverse complement strand
ATATATATATATATATATTTACACTTCAAGGAAAAGACTGCATGTGAGACACTACCCTGTGATATTAAGCCACACCGAGTAATTCCTTCTGCTACAGAGAAGAGAATGCATGAAGTCAGAGCTGCAGATATTACAGAGATAGGCATGCATGAGACAAGGAAAAATGTTGTGATTCAAGATAACGCCTGTGAACCATAGCTTTTGAAACAAGAAATAGCACCAGATCTATACTTTAGGGATATCATTCCAGGAACTAGAGTTTTTAGATAGATTTGAGCCAGAGACAAAGATATATAGAGAGTTGCATTATTAAATAAGGCAGGTAAGAAATAGAAGGCCTAGATTAAGGTGGCAGGAATGGGAGCAGAGAAGTAAAGTAATGTATGGGTGAATGGGATGGAGGACCCAGTCTAACCTAGGATCTACTAGAAATAAGAAACAATTAGAAAGCAGGATTTGTAAAAGATCTTGTCCATCATCCACCTCTTAAATACAGCTAACTTTCAATGTGTATGAAAGTGTGGTTCTACTTTTATTTTAATTATTTTATGGTTAATAATTTTAATAAGAATTTTATTTGTATCTAATGTGTAACTCATACATTAGCTGTGTGTTGTTCAGATATTTAAGTAAAATTAGTTACAAGCGTATTGCACAGTTCATAGGTTATCTCTCTAATCTTTCAAAAGCAGAAGTCATATTTTATAAATAATTCTTTGTAGTTTTGAAATGATGCAGATACTCTCACTTGTTCATATTGTTTTGTTTTGTGACATGTAGGGAGGAGGGGTTTGATGGCATGGGAGGGATATAAGAGAAGGCAGAGGTAAGAGTCACTATAATGCTTTCTATACATGTATGGAATTACCAAAGCAAAAGTTCATTTAATAAAAATGCTACAGAGCTTATAGTAAGACAGGTAACCATTTATGAAGGTTTTTAATTTTTATTTTACATTTAATTATTATTTTCAGAGTTTTATAAAATATGGTTTGTTCATTTACCCCCTACCCAAACTCTTCCCAGTTTCATTCACCTTGCCTACCCACACAACTTTGTGTCCTCTTAAAAACCTTCAAGACTAATTCTGCTACTAAAGTATTCTTGGATGTGCGGTCTTCCACTGGTGAGTGGTCCATTTATCAGGCCTACACTCTTAGATAAAACTGTATTTTCCTCTTGTAGCAGTTAACAATTGCTGGTAGCTCCACAGCTAGGGGTGGGATTGAGTGCCCAGTTCCCCTCTCCAGGATGGATTTTGTTGGAATTTGGCTTGTGCAGGCTTTTTCATGCTCTCCTAACTCCTGTGAGTTCATGTATGCAGCTACCCTGCTGTGTCTAGAGGTTGCCTTGTAGTCATCCACTGCCTCTGGCTCTACATTCTTTCCACCCCCTTTTCATTATGGCATGCTATGCTGGGCAATAGACTATTGGTGAAATTATTAAGGCCACTCCATGTAGTTAAAAGGGAGGTTTATTTTGTGGGGTAACTTACAAGTGAAGGGATTGGTTACAGGGCCTGGGAAAGGTGTAGCACAGTCCAGTGGTGTTCTCTGGAAAACTCTGCTAGGTCTACCTCCAGCGTCCAGGGTCCAGGAACCAGGAGAGCCAGCACATCGGGATTTCTGGTCTTCAGGGTCCTCTCTTGGCCCCGCCTTGTAGGCGTGACAGCTACCAAAGCCTCAATGGAGGTTGGAACTTCCAGATCAAAGCTGGAATGGCTACCCACTACAATAGGCAATGATGCTCTCACAATGATGTTTTACTATTAAAGAGCACTTATTGTGTAAGTACCTTTCTTCCACTCCATTTGAATCATTTTCAGTATTATAATTGTACTAACAAAATGCTACATCTTAATTTCTTGAATTTATGATTGTATAGATGCTTTTTCAGTCACAAGCTTGTTTATCTATGCTTGTCTTTTTTAAGTAGAATGTGTAATATCCTTCCATTCCTATATACTTTAGATTGTATACACATTGGAAACATTCCTATAAATATTCTTCTGGTTCTCTGTAGCAATTTTGTTGATTTACTTTCCCTTTCTCCTCAAAGAGTTAAACTATAATTTAGTATAGATAAGTTACCAACACATGACAAGAGATTGGACACCTGTCATCATGCTTTACAGATATTTATTATATATAGAGAAATGTGTCAGCATTGGCTTGTGACCTTGCTTTATGTTTTATTTTTAGAATGTTTTAGTCAATCCTCTTTTCATTTACCCTAAATATTAATTTCACTGATTGAAATAGACACCAAGAATAAAGTAAGAATTTTAGTAGAGAAGAGTCTCAGTTGTTCAGTTCCTTTGATAGCACACATAAATTATTCACCATTCATATCTAATAACATGTGTTTTATTTCTTAATACATCTATAACAATCTCATTCCAGAGGGAAAACTACCCTGCTGCTTGTGATTTGTTTATTTAGTTTCTCAATGAAAGCTGAAGAGAGCATTGGGTATTTCCTCCAAGGACTGCTACCGCCTGTATACTAAATTTCATTACATTACTGCCTTTCTAAAAAGATTTCTTGGAATTTCTACTGTTAAGAAATATATTAGAGTTTGAAATAATTTTATTTGACTCATACTGTATGTCTGTAATACTTAAAATATCTATACATAATTATACATATGTATATCTATGGTGTATTCTAAATTGGTATTGATGTTTGTCATGAGGAAAAATCTGCTTTTAAAGTGTTAAGATGAGATGTAAATAGCTGTCCCAAAGAATAGGGAGAATTTTAAGTATATTATTACTATTGTGTATTTATTATTGTGTTTTATTAGACTGTTCTGAACATTAGAGAAACTATAATAAATATATATGTATTTCTTTAATCTGTAAAATATACTATTGGTTTTTCTCAACAATTCCTGTTTTATCTCAATGTGTATGTATGTAGATAATCTATTTTTTTAGGCAAGTGTAAAATTATTGACTCAGAATTTATGAGGTCAAAATGCTCCTTCTATCATTGACAAATAAGTTAATCACTGGAAACATTTATCACTTTTATTGGCATGGCTGACAGACGGCAGACTGCTCTTGTCTTGAAGGAATAAGGCTGCAGAAACCTGTCATAATTCAACTGAAAGACATTTGTCCTATCAGGAAAATGAAAGAGCTTCAAATACCCTTGACTTTTCCTAGTTTGGCAACATCTACTTTGACTAAACACAGAAAGTTTGCTTCAGCAAAGGGATAAGCTTAAATATCAATACAATAAACTCTCGATGTCAATCCAAATTATATAAACTGCTTTCATTGGTTACTTTTCTGCTTTATGTGACCAAACACTCTTCAGAAACAACATGCTGCGGACAGGCTCATTTTGGCCCCGGTTTCTGGAGATTCTGGTCATAGTCACTTGACCCCATGCACTTGGGTTGGACACATGGTGTAAGGTGGATTTCTTCATTAATGAGGATAAGAGAGGGGAATAGACTGCTTTCTTAGTGTGACCTTCAAGGCACAATCTCAGCCATCTACCTTCTACAGTTAGGCCACACCTTCTGAAGTTTTTACAACTTCCTCAAACAGTGCTAGGTTCTGGAGATCAAGCATTCAAAACATGAGTCTATGGAGGACTTTTCATATTCAAACATGACACTAGTTATAGATTTGGAATCACATATTGTGAAGGGACTTGTGCAAAGATTTATTCAATTTCTTAATTTTATAGATGAGGACATCTAAGTTCCATAGAGGTTAAACAGTCTGTGTAGGATTAAGCAGCTGAGTAGTGGCTGAGTATAGATGTAATATGTGACTCATGACTCTAGTCCAATCCAAAATTCTTTGTGCATGAATTAAACTTAATTATCTTTAGAAGTAATAAGCTAATTTGAATGATTAATACTTTTATCTTTATGAGAATTTTGTGTTTTTTAAGTAACACAAAAATTAATCAGTAGATAGAAATATACTTGTAACATTTTGGGGGGAACTTACTCTGTGATGTCTATATAAAACAGTGATAAACTTGTATGTTCATAATTTGTTTTAGTCATTAATTCTGGAAAGTAATTCTCACAGAATTTAGAGAAGGATTTAGCCCGTAAATATTAGTGATTTGATTACACCAGTCAGGGAGGCTTTATAGGGAAAAGGGCAATTATATTGAAATATACTTGGATGATAAAACATGAATATAAAATGAAAGTCTTTAATATCAATATTTGTTTAAGAAAAATAACATAATTAAAGCTACATTTCTGCACAATAGTCAAAGAGAAGCCATAGTTCTTTTGAGCTATAATGTGTGATTCAAGGGAGTTTTATATTTCTCATTTATGCTGCCGTTTTTCTGGTTGGTAGAAAATGTAATTAGCTGGTACTGTTGTTTAATTCTATATTTAGTAAAATAAATTTACTTGTCTCTGAGGGACATCTGGAAGTATGCATTTATTTATTTCAATATGATATGGCACCTATGTATTTTAGATATTCTGTTTTACGACCATGTAAACTTTCTTCTGTCAACTTTTTAGGAATGAGATTGGTAAAAATTGCTGAGCTTATTCTCAAATTAGATTTTTTTGCTAGGAAATGTATAGCATTTGAGGGAATCTGTGCCCTAATGATTTTAGTCTCTTTTGGTTTAGGTTTTTTTCTTTAACCTTTTATTTATTTATTTTTTCCTGTAGCTTCGCCCATGTAAAACAGATGCGCTAACCACTGTAGAGGAGCTACATCCCCAGTTCCTTCCTTCCTCCCTTCTTTCATCTTTCTTTCCTTCCTTTCTTCCTTCCTTCCTTATTTCCTTCCTCCCTCCCTCTCTCTCTTCTTTCCTCTTTCTCTCCTTCCTTCCTTCCTCTTTCCTTCCTCCTTTCTATTTTTTCTTTTTCTTTTTCTTTCTTTATTTTTTTTCTGAGACAGAATCTTACTATGTATAACCCTGGCTGACCTCAAATTTGAAATCTTTTTGCCTTAGCTCAAGTGCTCAGATTACAAGTTGGCACCATGCTCAGATTGTCTAGAAATTTTATCAAGTAAAATGTATGAGGATTTGTCAGAGAGCTTACTTGGTAAAGGACTTGCCTTGCAGTCAGAACCTGAGTCCAGATCCCCAGAATACATGTTAAAGCCAGATGTACAGCCAACCTTTGACCCAAGGGCATGGTATGAATGAGGAGGTAAAGATGGGGGCTCCCTTTTGTTTGTTGACAGCTAGTATAGTCGATTATTAGTGAGAAACATACTACACACAAAAAAGTGGAGAGCTATGGGAAAAGGTATCTGTTGACCTCTGGCTTCAAGTGGTCACACATGAAACATGTACACAGTGTTTTGGTATATTAATATAATATGAACATACTAATAACTATAATGTAAAATTTAATATTTACTACTATTTTGTTCCAGTGGAGCTAAAATCCTCTAAGTCATCATTTTCATAAAAACTTGGGGAGGGGACCTATAATGTTTTATGGAAATAAACACAGGATTAAAATGTCATGACCATTTTAGGACCAACCTTCTAAGTGTACACAAATCCCCCTATCTGATAAACCTCTGTTCTTCATTTAGAGCCTGGAGGTAGTGGCTTCAACACTATATGATTTACCCATAGGAACTAACACAATGCAACTTGACTTACCTGCAAAAAAAGTTACAATGTAACTTGTAATCAGGAGTCATTTCATAAGTCATATGTATAGTAGCCCTTCTGTCTGTTTTATCAATCACATAATAACTTGATATTTATTAATTTGTTAAGCATCATCAATACTTTTAATATTTTATAGTTTCATTTCACTTTCTGTTAAAAATCATCCTGCCTTGTATTTATCCATGCTATTCTGGATTATTTAATTGTTGATATAGAATATAGAGTATTTCTGAGAAGACTTAAATACCCTGCCCAATAGCAGAAGTATAAATTCACTAGGACATGGCATTCAAAGTAGGCCACAAGAGAAAATCATGTGAGGGAAGTCAGAGGTTGTGACTTTTTCATTTCATAATGTGGTAAATATCAGAAGAAAATATTTCTTAAAGCATGAACTTTTTGTGTGAAGATTGTCAAACAAGAGGCAGAGATGATTTTGGTGTAAGGTCATCTGAGAGGTTATTGGAGAGAATTAACATTTTCACTTTGGAGACTGTTTCCTGTTAATATACCAATGGAAGGATGAATGAATGAATGAATGAATGAATTAATTAATTAATAGATGCATGGACAGATGAATTGGTGGATATATGTGTTCAATATTATCCCATTAATCTTTAGGGAACTTGTGTCTTAACACATGTGAGGAGCTATTTTTATTCTCCGTGTTTATCCAAAAACTAACTAGGCTAAACAATGTCCAATTATTTTATTTATGATTTTAAAGTTACAAATGCAAATATATTATTTTTGATACATACATTCATATAAATATAATATAATTATAATATACTGACTCCTTTAGTGTTACTCATTATATATATACACATATATATATGTATGTATATATATATATATATATATATACACACGTGAATGACCACTTGGTATTGGATAACTGTCCTAGTTAGGGTTATTATTGCTATGATGAAACACCATGACCAAAAGCAAGTTGGGGAGGAAAGGGTCTATTTGACTTACACTTCCACATTGTAATTTATCACTGAAGGAAGTCAGGGTAGGATCTCAAGGAGGGCTGGAATCTAGAGTCAGGAGCTGATGAAGAGGCCATGGAGGGGTGCTGCTTACTGACTTGCTCATTGTGGTTTTCTCAGCCTGCTTTTTTTATAGCCTGCTTTTTTATAGAACCCAAGAGAACCCAAGACCACTAGCCCAGGGATGACACCACTTACAACAGGCTGGACCCCCCCCTCCATCAATCACTAATTAAATAAATGCTCTACAGCCAGATCTTATGGAGGTGTTTTCTCAATTGAGGTTCCTTCTTTTCAGATGGCTCTAACTTGTGTTAAGTTGCCATAAAACTAGCCAGCAATATAGCCAATTACGGGTGTAATCCATATGGAAGACTGATTCTCCCTTTCTCCACAGTCATTAATTGCCTGTAGCCCTTCATCTAGACAGGGGGCTTTGTGAGATTTCCCACATTCTCATTGGCACATGTGGTGGTTTGAATATGAATAGCTCCCTATGCTAATATGTTTGAATGGTTGATCATGAGGGGGCAGCACTATTTGAAAGGATCAAAAGGCATAGCCTTTTTGGAGGAAGTGTGTCATGGGGTTTTAGTTGGTTGTTTTTTACTCTTTTGTTCTTTGGGGGCCCACCACCCAGCTCCCAGCTCCCCAGCTCCCAAATAAATCACATGGAGTCTCTCACTCTCTTTTTTCTTTTGTTTTTTGTTTTTTGTTTTTTGTTTTTTTTTTTTTTTGAGACAGGGTTTTTCCATGTAGCTTTGGTGCCTGTCCTAGATCTGACTCTGTAGACCAGGCTGGCTTCTAACTCACAGATATTCACCTGGCTCTGCCTCCCAAAATCTGGGATTAAAGGTGTGCACCACCGCTGCCCAGCTAGTCTTATTCTTTTTTATGGATGCTGGCCTTAGCTTGGCTTGTTTCTAGTGAGCTTTTCTTAAATTAGTCCATCTGCCTTCTGCCTCTGGAGTTTTACCTTTATTTCTGTATATCTTTTACTTACTTCATACTCTCTTTCTGGTTGTGTGGCTGGGTGGCTGGTGTTCGCCCTCTCTCCTTCTTTCTCATTCCTTGATCTTATCTTTCCAGATTTCTCCTCCTATTTATTCTCTCTGCCTGCCAGTCCCACCTAACCTTTTTCCTGACTACTTATTGACTGTTTAGCTCTTTTTGCATAAGTCAGGTATTTTAGACAGGCAAAATAACACAGCTTCACAGAGTTAAACAAATGCAACATAAAAGAATGAAACATATCTTTGTATGATTAAACACATGTTCCACAGTATAAACAAATGCAGTACATCTTCAAATAATAGTCCACAACAGGGGGGCTTTGAGGTTCCAGAGGCCCAGTCTCTCTCTCCCTGCTGCTTGTGGATCCAGATATAGAACTGCCAGATGCTTCCCTTGCACCATGCCTGCCTGTGTGCCACCATGCTTCCTGCCATAACAATAATGGACTAAATCTCTGAAACTGCTTGATTTCATAAGAGTTGCCTTGACCATGGTGTCTCTTCACAGCAATAGCTCAGTGACGATGACAGTACACCATCTGTTGTCATTATTTGAAACTTGTTTCGATTACAACATTGTAAATTTCATGGGTGCAGCCACCCTGTCCTATATGGAAGACAATCTCACAGCAATATCCTGATCCTCTGACTCCGCAAATATTTCTGCCCCCTCTTCTCTTAGCCTTAGTGAAAGGCGCGGGTGGGTCAGCTGAAGAGTCATGGCCACGGCAGGACCCAATATTAGTTTTTAGAGCTTTAATGGAGGGAAAGGTGGGGGGGGCAGGCCTAGCAGAGAGGAAACACAGGAAGATAGGTGCAGAGAGAAAGTGTGGGGGTCCATGTGTGACCTTTTAAGGCATAGATTGTGTGATGCCCTGATGACATAAGATATTAGACCCAAACTGCACATGTACAGAATCCTAACACTTAGGAGTAAATGTTATGTTATAGGTGTTTCAATTTGGGCTGGGCACCCCACAGTTATTGGCATTTTACTAGTTGTGACTTTCTGTATTGGTCTCCATCTACTGCAGTGGCTCTCAACCTTTCTACTGCTGTGACCCTATAATACAATTCTACATGTTATGGTGACCCACAATCATAAAATTGCTATCATTACTACTTCATAACTATACTTTTGCTATTGTTATGAATCATAATGTAAATATCTGATATGCAGGATGGTTTTAGGCAACCCCTGCTAAAGGGACATTCAATACCCAATAAACAAAAAGTGACTCACATGTTGAGAACCACTGATCTATTGTGAAATAAAATTTATATGATGAGGGCTGAGAGCTATCTTTGTCTGTGGATACTTAAGGATAAGTATTTAGAATGCAGTTAGGAACGTTAATGGCTAAGGAAAGTGATAATTGCAGGTTCTCCTCTATGTTCCACGCCTTCACCAGCTATGGGCAGTTGACTAGGTTTACAAAACCAGACACAAATTACCTCCTACACAGGGGGCCTTAAGTCCAATTAGACAACTGTTGGTTACTGCCAAGAGATAAATGCCACTAGAACCTTCAGGGATATCTTACCTTGTTTATCATTGTTGTGTGGCACAGCTGGGTGGGACTTTTTTTTTTTTTTTTTTTTTTTTTTAGTTTTGAAAAAAAAAAGTGTCTTTTTCTCTTGAAAGTCAGTTTTTATTAGTATAATTACATAGTGGATTTAATACATTTATGTAGTGTGTTTTGATCATTATCCTTTTCTTTTTTTTTATTAAGTTTATTTATTTTTTTTCCACAAAGCAATTGCATTTTTAATACAGAACAATACATGAATCACCAGCATATATGCATACACAAAACTGCATCTTGTGTCAAGGTAGAAACAATAAATTTCTTCATTTCTGCATTTCCATTTTTAACCCAGTTCCAGCATACAGTTCCTAGATCATTACTATAAACTTGAAATTGTCCCATTGCAATGAAATCTCTATTGTGCATTTCATTTCTTAAGTCTCAAAATTCAAATGATAAATTCTGATACTAGCCTTCCAAATATGATAAATCCATAACCAAAATCTTTTTGTAGTTTTCTCATTAAGTTCAAGAAGTTCAAAAAAAAAGTAAATTGTGGTATCAGGCTTTCACTTCCAAATATGAAGAGACGTTTTACAACCAAAACTTTTTGCAGTTAATAATTTTAGTTCAAACAAGCGTCTCTGCAACTTTTGTTCTCACAGACAGAGACCTTTCTAGGTACAGTAGTATTGTAAACTGCACTATTTTTGACGTTAGCTCAGGTTTTTCTGTATTGCATTGATTTTCCACAGATCTCAGCTGTGGGGAACTACTTTAACAGATATATTTCTTATTACTTCTTATATACTTCTTATATTCATTCCATCTTCTTAATTCTTATTTAAACTTACATTTACAACTAGTATCTTTACTTCTTACAAGCTTATTACTGTATATTTTAGGACTACCTTAGATTCTTCTTGCAAGCTTATATTTTTTTTTTTTTTTTTTTTTTT